>PVHP010005910.1:7016-63027 GCA_004024765.1 Zapus hudsonius
CTTTCTTTCTTTCTTTCTTTCTTTCTTTCTTTCTTTCTTTCTTTCTTTCTTTCTTTCTTTCTTTCTTTCTTTCTTTCTTTCGACAGTCCATGGTTGGCCTGGAGCTCTCTATGTAGACCAGGCTGGCCTTTTGAGCAGTTTTCCTGCCTCTGCCTCCCAAGTGCTGGAATTACAAATGTGTGCTACTATGCTCAGGGTCTATATACTTTTTCTGTTCAATTTACACTAAGAAGTACATTTTAGGGCTGGAGAGATGGCTCAGCGGTTAAGGCACTTGCCTCCAGTGCCTAAGGCCCTGGGTTCAATTCCCCAGGACCCACATAAGCCAGACCCACAAGGTGGTGGCCCTGGTGCTTGCTCTCTCTCTCTCTCTCTATCTCTATCTCTCTTTCTCTGCTTGAAAATGAATAAATAAAATATTTTTTAAAAAGAAGTACATTTTAGATGTATATTACCATAATCAAGGTATAGAGCATTTCTATCTTTTCTAAAAGTCCCTTTGTGGTCCTTGCTAGTCAGCCTTCTGTGTCTAACCTGAGATTTTGGTCAATGATCTAGTTTTCATTCCTAATTTTGCCTTATCCAGAATAGAATGCCAATGAAATGATTGTTATTAGCCTTTTGAGTCTGGTTTCTTTCACTAAGCAAAATGCTTTTGAGATACATTAAGGTTGTTGTATTTGTGAATTTACAGTTAACCAGAATTCTACTATATGATTATAACAATTTGTGTGCAGTCACCAGTTGATGGAAATTTGGATTTTTTTGTTTTGGTGATTGTGAATAAAGCTATTAATATTTTTTATATTTAGATAAAGATTTTTTTGTGTGGACATTTGTCTTCACCTTTTTTTTGGGGGGGGGCGCAGTAAATACCTGAGTCAGATTGCCTAATCATGTGGTAAGTATATATAGTTGTCCCTCAGCATCCTTGGATGATTAGGTCTAGGACACTCTGGTGATTCCAAAATTCATGGATATACAATGACAGTGTTTGCACATAACCTGTGCACATCTTCCTATATGCTTTTTATCATCTGTAGATTAGTTACCTAATATATGGTAAATGATATTTTAATAGTTGTTACCTGTACTTTACAGACTAATGACAAGGAAAAAAGTATGTACATATTTAGTATATTTGCAATTCTTTTCTCAAATGTTTTTAATCTATAGTTGGTTGAATCTGCATTAGTATGATATGTATTTTCTCTTTTTGAATTGCCTATTCATGTTCTTTCTCCATTTTTCTGCCAGATGCGTTTCCAAATTGCTGTGCATGTCATTTTGTAGCCCCAGTAGCAATATATTCATTCCAGTTGTTCCATGTCTGACCAACATTCAATATTGTCAGCAATTAGCCGGGCGTGGTGGCACACGCCTTTAATTCCAGCACTCGGGAGGCAGAGGTAGGAGGAATGCCGTGAGTTCAAGGCCACCCTGAGACTACATAGTGAATTACAGGTCAGCCTGGACAAGAGCAAGACCCTACCTCGAAAAACAAAAACAAAACAAAACAAAAAAAACATTGTCAGCAATTTAAATTTGGGGGCCATTTTATTGAGTATATATTTATCAAAAATGTGTGAAAACAAGGCTGAGCAGATGGTTTAGTGGGTAAGAGTGTTTGCTGTATAAGCATGACAACCTGAGTTGGATCACCAGCACCCACCTAGAAAGTCAGATCTGGCTGCACATGCCTGTAACCACATCGCTAAGTTGGGGAGAGGAAGATCCCTGGAGCTTGCTAGTTCCAGGGTTGATGAGGGACCCTGCCTCAAGGAAATAAGGTGGAAGAACAATAGACAGGGGCAACTCACATCTTCTGGTCTCTGCACATGTGCACATGGGGTGCATGCATCTGCACCCCATGAGCACATATGTACTACACCACACATACTTTGTTTAAAAATAGTTGAGGACTGGAAAAATGGCTCAACAGTTAAAGGCGGTTGCTTGCAAAGCTTGCAGCCTGGGTTTGATTCCCCAGTACCCACATAAAGCCAGTTTGCACAAAGTACACGTGCATTTGGAATTTGTTTGCAGCAGCAAGAGGTCCTGGTATACCTGTTCTCTCTCTCTCTCCTTGCAAACACATAAATAATAATTGAAAAAAGTGCTATTCTAATGGAAAGTATCTAATTATTTTTTTTCAATTATATTTCTTAAGAGTAATTAGAATACATTTAGTATGTTGATACTGTATATTTCTTTTTTTAATCTTTATTTTCAAAAAAAATAGATATACTGTATGAGCAAATAATGTGTTGTTATCCCCATTTCCCTCCTCCCTGTCCCCAATCAGCTGGGGACATCCTTTGTGGGCATTCTGGATCACTCTACGGGGTAGAGGTTTATGGATAGCATAGGAGTCAGCCAGGTTCCGCCTCCCCCCTTTGTATGATGTTATGTTTCTTTTTCTTTGATTGCCTTATTCATGTTCTTTTCCCATTTTTCTATTAGCTGTGTTAACCATTTTTCCTTTTTTTAACATTTTTATTGGCTTAAAATTATATATATATATATATATATATATATATAAACACAATATGCTCAGTATCATAGGTTATTAGATTAACCATTTTTCTTAATGACTTTTTTTTTGGTTTTTCGAGGTAGGGTCTCACTGTAGCCCAGGCTGACCTGGAATTCACTATGTAGTCTCAGGGTGGCCTTGAACTCACGGCAATCCTCCTACCTCTGCCTCCCGAGTGCTGGGATTAAAGGCGTGCACCACCACACCCGGCACTTAATGACTTTTTTAAATGACTCATGTATTAGGGAAACCAACTATTTCATAATGTTGAAAACATTTTTCCTGATTCATCACTTTTATTGTGTACAGTATATTTTTCTACATTAATATTTTATGTATAGTTTCTCAGTTTATATCTCATCACAACAAAAAACTGAGATCAAAATGAGAGAATTTACAAATATAAGATATAAGGCTGCATAACCTCAATGAGTCAGTTCATGCTGATTCTACGATCCCCAGGACAGATTTTCTCAGTCTTTCTCACTGTCTGTAAATAACCACAGCTTGTTGACAAATGCAGCTGCCTCTGAGAAAGGGTAGAGTCCCCAGGGCACAATTGTTTGATTTCAGATGTGGAAGAAAATTCATTTAGTAGAAGCAATGTCCAGAGAACATCAGTACGCCAGATTGTTATGCGCTTTGGCTGGGACACAGGGAATTCCTGTCTACAATCTCAGTGACATCAGCTTGCCGGAAACAACTGTACTTAAACATGGGATTCCGTGCTAACCACAAAGGCCTTTTTATACTCAGTTCTATCTATGGTCCCAGAATTCAGGGAAAGCCAAAAGGGATGTGGGTGAAGAGAGTGGATGGTGTGGTGGGAGGAACTGAGAAAAAGAGTAAAAGAAGGGAACTCCTTGGCTTCCTTCCTTCCCACACACAGAGCCTCTGCTGGCATTTGCAATCATTAACATATGTAGAAAGTCAAGTGCAAAGACAGTGACAGTGCTAATCTCAGAAGATTTTTCAAGAAAAAGTGTAGGGTGAGCAGCATTGTGGGTGGGCAGAATCTGATGTGCAGTGTTGTAATCAACTTTCTCGTTGCTGCATGGAAAAGAACCCAGCCAAAAGCACCCTGTGGAAGAATGGGTTTATTTTAGTTTACACACTTGGAAAACTCCATCATAGCAGGGAAAATGATGGCATGAACAGAGGGAGGACATCACCTCCTCCACAGCACCTCAAACAGGGGCAGGAAGGTGTGCCAAAATTTGGCAAGGGGAAGCTGGCTATATAACACCCATAAAGCCCACTCCCAACAACACACCTTCTAACAAGGTCCTAATTCCAAAATTGCCATCAGCTGGGGATCAAGCATTCAGAACACATATGTTGTGGTTTGTGGGGGACACATGGATCAAACCATCACATGCAGTAAATGCTTGTTCTGCACCCGCCCAGCTCTATCATTAAACCTGACCATGGATTGATTAATTAACTGAGAAAATGTGAGGTGCTCAGTTGGGCCACTTACATGGAACTAAGGAAACTCTTGGATTTGTGTATCCAAGAGTGGAACAGCTGTTTCTCAGAGTAGAGCCTGGAAGAAGGAAAACTGGCTCTTGCAGTTGTTTAAACCAAGGATGAACCCACTTCTCTGCTCTGATGTTTCTGTGGCTATAACATCTGTAGACAGGCACTCATTGGTATTTTTATTGAACATCAAAAAACAGTAATTCTTTAAACATTTGCTAAAAGAAGGGGTTTAGAGGTATGATCTTTTGGACTCTGCTAATCCACACATACATACAGAGAGAGGGAGAAAGAGAGAGAGTTCACAAATGCAATCACATAATCCCACCTATTGCTTCCAACAGTTCTGTGGGCAATTAAAAAAAATTTTTTTTTATTGTCCATAATGAGTTACATTATTTAGTGGGCAAACAATGAGTTGTTATCCCCAATTCCCCACTGTCCCCCCCCATCCCCAATCTGCTGGAAAACCTCCTTCATGGGTCGTTTGGATCAGTCCCTGTGACAGGGGACCATGGATAGCCTAGTATTCAGCCAGGTTCTCCTGGCCATGCCTCTGGATAATCTCCCCCACCACGGCTCTCACAATCTTTCTGCCCCCTCTTCCGCATAGTTCCCTGAGTTGTGGTGGATGAGTATTAAGGCTGCTTTAAGGTTGTGAGTTTAGGGGTCTTTATGTCGAAAATCGTTGGTTTCTGTCTCACTGGTTTATCCTGTGTTGATTGAATGGCTGTGGCTGTGGGTCCCTTGTTCATCCCGTCATTCTCTGCAGGATTCTCTATGGATCCTCCACGATATGACTGTGGTGGCTCCTCTCTTTCTGTGGGCAATTTTTAACATGCATTGCTTTCAACGTGGTCAGCATTTTTAAAATTCATGCACACATTGTTCTGGGGACTGAGGAAGTAGGGCACAGAGCATAGCTTAAGTTTAGTCAGCATCTCTTTTTTTAAAAATGTTATTTATTTGGAAGAGAGACGGGGCGGGGGGGGGGGAGAGAATGGGCACCAGGGCCTCTAGTCACTGCAAACAAACTCCAAATAAATGTGCCACTTTGTGCACCTGGCTTTATGTGGGAATTAAACCCTGGTCATTAGACTTTGCAGGCAAGTGCCTTAACCACTGAGCAATCTTTCCAGCCCTCAGCCAGCATCTTAATATTCCTTGTCAATATTGGTCATCTGAGCTGTTCAGGACAAAGGTAAACTAAGGCAGAGGAAACCTGATTACTTCATGCTAAGCAGGCTGGTTACATGGTTGTTAGATTAAGTTTGAGCAAGTTACAAGTCAGGAATTAAGCAGCAAAAGCATCTCACAGCAATATTCTCAGAAAAGTTATTTGTAAGGTCCATAAGAAGCATTTCTACTGTTCTTTCCCATAATTCATTTCCATATTTCATTCTTATAGCTCATTCCCACAGTGAGGGATATAAGATAGAAAAAGATCTTTTCATGTGAATAATACTTGCACAGCTAAGAAGGAAAGAAGCTGAGATATTTCTACATATCCCTAATGAAAAACAGTGCTTGAAAGCATTGGAGTGGAGTTGATAAAGTTAGATCAAATCCCTGCTTTGAAGGATATGGAGAAAAGACAGCCTTCAATTGAGCTTGATGTGGAAGGAGACAAGGAAAAAGACTTGGTGGAGAATAGAATTCCAAGTGAAGGAAATATCATATTTCTGAGAATCTAAAATTTATTTATTCATTCATCTATCCATCCATTCACTCAACATAACACAGCATCAGTACACCAAGAAGATAGTCCCTTCCATCAGGGAGCTTTCATTCTAGTTTTGATAGTGTCAAGCATTCTGATCTTGGACACAGAAAGCAGCAGTAAGCAAGCATAGGTTCTTGATCTGGAAGATGTACAATTATAGATGTCTGTAGCCACCTGAAAAGGATGGGCTCCTGACAGGGAAGGGAACTTAGAAGAGCAAGAGTCCCCAGAAAGGGCCATTGTGGATCAGACATGAGGTGGGGTTCAGAAACAAGGGAGTGGCTGGCACCATAGAAGGCATATCCAGGGAACCTGGGACAAAGGACAAAGGAGGAATCTTGAAGCACCTCAATGTGAAAATGACCTAAATATGTGTCCTCTGGTGGCAAGGAAGGAGGGTGGCAGGGATAGTGGGTGTGACTTGGACCCTGGAGATTGGGGGAAATGACAACGCCAGACTGCTATGAGTCCCTCTGAGCATCAGTGGGTGGTCCATCCTTGTGTGTAAACACAGGCAGGACCATAGCTCTTCTCTGATGGTTATGTGCCAGTGTGTGTCCATATTGCTGTTTTCTTCTCTATATGACAACCAGGATTAGTCCGGATGTGGCCCATCAGAAATTGGAAACAATTAGAACTTATTTAGTCACAAAGGAAAATTTTTTTTTGCATTAGCCTAAAACTCAGCACATCTGTCAACACTTCAACACTGTTTACTAATGGAGGAATGTTTTGAGATATAATGTTTTTGGTACCATGTAGAGATGCTAGGATTTCTCAGTGTAGCAATATGTTGATAAAAATAATTAGGAGTGGAATGGTGGTTTTACACCTTTAGTCCCAGCACTCTGGAGGCTGAATTGCCATGAGTTTGAGGCCAGATGGGGCTACATAGTGAATTCCAAGTCAGCCTGGACTAGAGTGAGACCCTGCCTCAGAAAAAAACCAAAAATGAAAAATACTTATGATTCTCACTTTAATAGATTCTAACTGGACATCACAATGGCTGTAAGAATAAAGAATCAAAGATTTTTTTTTCTTTTGACATAGCTTATTGGCTTGACATTAGTGTGTATTTTTTCAAAATGTGGGGTATTTTTTTTTCAGATTTTCAGTCAAGTGAAGAGTTGAAGTTATTACTTGGCTTTCTCACTATAAACAACAACAATTTAAAAAATATTTCTTTCTTGTCACATGAAAGGATTGTAAGATGGAAGAGGGTGGCATTTTGATTCTCTAGTGTAGTGAATGAACTAATTCAAAGCAAAAAAAAAAAAAGCAACGCTATGATTGGATGCTTCTGGTGAAATTGTTTCATGAAATTGTTTTTGAAAAAAAAAACATTTTATATTGTGTGATAGAACCTTCAGTTTTGTTTCCCACGAGTGAAATGAAGGGCTTTGCAAGGGGAAGACTTTTCCATAATGATTGTCCTGGTAGCAGTGGCTGCATCTGAGAGAGCTCTGGGGCCTCCAGGGAGTGGAGTGGTCCCCTCCCTCTTTCTTCTTTTTCTTTTTTGCAGTGCTACATATGGAATCCAGGGACTAGTACATACTAGGCAAGTGTTATACCACTGGCCCACAACCCCAGCCCAGTGGTTCCCTTTTTATGAGCTGCCCTAGACATATCAACCTGGACCTTAATATCTACCACCACTTCCTGAGAAGAGTCTGGCTTCCTGCACATGATGGGGCTTTTAAGTACTCCATGAAAGACATATCATTTTAATTATTCCTCTCTGGGTAGATAGTTGGTTACATGAAAAACAGCCAGATTTTTGGTAATAATTACTTTGAAAATTAAGGATAATTGTGCTTTCTTAGGCTCTTTTTCTTATCTTTATAACATGAGACTATTATGAAGGACTTGAATATATTCTAGAAATGTGGATATTATTGTGAAAGCTGGGCAAGTGGAAGTGATCTCATTGTTCAGTAATGATAAGGAATTAGCAAATATTCTCATTAGGAAAAGGAGGAAACAAATATAGTCACATCAAGTTGGCTCCCACCTCAGAGCTTCTGCAGTGTTTGTTTTCTCGCTCTAAACTGTTCTTTAGCCTTCCCAGGGCTGCTGTTCTCTCATCATCTGGGTCTCAACTGAAATATCAGAAAGGTTTTCTTGACTCATAACCTCTATGCAAACCACAGCTTGGTGGTGATCACCTTATCACATTTCTTGTTTTTAATTTTTTTCTTAGCATTTATCATGACCTGAAATCACTTATTCATGCATTCCTCTCTGGTTTTCTTATCTCCCTAACTAAATCATAACCTCTAAAGTGTAGGACTTTGTTGGTCTCTTTCATTGTTATACATTAGATTCTAGGAATGATGCCTAAATAAATATAGGAAAATGTGATGACAAACTTGTCAATAATGACAATGAAAGAACTAAATGCATAAACCTTTTTGAATGGCTTCAGAGAGGAAGAAAATCATTTCAGTTCTATTGTAGAAGTCATGGCTACAACATGCTATATTATGACTTTGTATTTGTGAATCTATAGTACATGTGTGATAGAACTGTGTTTGTCAAGCTTTGGGAATCTAGAAGAGAAATACTTGGGGGGAGGGCTTTTTTAAAGATATCATTATCCTGGCATTAAAAAGGACACTTCTGCCTCAAGTAATTAAAATCCTGGCTCTGGGTCAAAGTGCAAATATGTGAGAGGATGAGCTCAGGGGTGGTTGATGTGGCAGCACAAAGAGCCAGCAAGGCTCAGATTCTCCTTATCTCCCTGCTCAGCCATCACTGGATATCATCCCATCCAGGCAGAGCATCGAGAAGAGAGAGTGTTTCATTATCTCCCTTAGACTTGCCCAGTATATTTGAGGCTCTTATGAGCCATGAGTGTGGAAACCATCATTGGTAAGCACATGAGATCATACAAGTGGACCAGGTCCATCCCTGAGCTTGGCAGGGATTTCTTATGATAAATCAAAATCCTTTTGCCCTTGCCAGGCATGGTGGCACATGCCTTTAGTTCGAGCACTTGGGAGGCAGAGGTAGGAGCTGTGAGTTCAAGGCCACCCTGCGAAAACATAGTGAATTCCAGGTCAGCCTGGGCTAGAGCGAGACCCTACCTTGAAAAACAAGAAAAAGAAAACAAAAACAAAAATTCCTTTTGCTCTTGAAATATTTCCAGATTACTTTGCAAGTGCCTCTTGGATAAATATAGGCTTTTAAAAAACTTTTTGGTATTTCCAGATAGCTATTTAAAAAAAAAGATGGGGAGATTATTATTTATGGACTTATTGTTAATAATTTGTCTTCTGATTTTGGTTTTAGATTCTGAGGTGAAGAGATTTTGCTCCAAAAACATCCTGATCATCCTTGGATTCGCCTCTGTCACTGCAGTGATAGCTTTGATTGCTGTGGGGTTGAGCCAAAACAAACCATTGCCAGAAAATGTTAAGGCAAGTCAAATCCATGTGTGTGTGAAGTGGCCTGGGTGTAGTGAGGAAGGAGAGTGAGGCTAAATCAGAGCATCAGGAAGGTCTAGGTGACTAGGACCAAGTCAATTCCCTTTGATTTGGGTAAGAATAACCTGGAATAAATAGTAGTGGGAAGATTTTATGATTGCTCATCACACTCATTAAATCAGTCCTCCAGCAGAAATGAATGTTTTCATTCCCTTCATTCAGATCTTAATTATCCCGTGGTCATAGTCTGTTGATTTCATCCTATCTCTAGTTCTTACTGTCTCATCATGAATAACAATGCTACTTTCTATTCTTACTCTAGTCTTTTAAAAAAAATTAATTAATTAATTTACTTATTTGCTAGGAGAGAGACAGACAGACAGACAGACAGAATGGGTATGCCAGGGCCTCTAGCCACTGCAAACAAGCTCCAGATGCATGCACCACTTTTGTGCATCTGGCTTTATGTGAGTACTGGGGAATCAGACCCAGCCTTAACTGCTTAGCCATCTCTCCAGCCCTCTTACTCTCTTCTTATTATTATCCAAAATAGTTTAACTTAAACCAGGTTTGGTGGCGCATGCCTTTAATCCCAGCACTTGGGGAGGCAGAGGTAGGAGGATTGGCATGATTTTGAGGCCACCCTGAGACTACATGGTGAATTCCAGGTCAGTCTGGGCTAAAGTGAGACCCTACCTTGAAAAACAAAAACAAAGCAACAACAAAAAATAATCTATCTATCTATCTATCTATCTATCTATCTATCTATCTATCTATCTATCTAGTTTCTTAAGACAGCTATCTCTGTGTAAAGCAAAACTGGAGATCATGGAGATGTTTCTTTAAAATATTTAAAAAATATAGAAAGCAGCAAAATCACTAAAAGAATCAAAGAACACACACACATATTCAGGTATTTATGTAAATAAAGTATAATTATTTGAGATAAATTATTCCTGGATGAGGAAATTTGTAAAGTTTCTACATTTGATCAGCCAGTTAAATAGCTAAAAGTCATTAGTATCAAGTGGAGTGTGGTGATGTACACCTGTAATCTTTGCACTTAGGAGGCTGAAGCAGGATGATCACAAATTTGAAGCCATCCTGGGTTATACAGCAAGTTGCTGCCTCAAAAAATGAGAACAACAAAATCATTAGATACAGCAACTTTCTGTGATATCTCTCTCTTTCCTCATTCTCTCCCTCCTCATCATTTTTTTTCAGACAGGGTCTCATGTAGCCCAGGCTGGCCTTGAACTCACTGTGTAGCCATTCCTGATACTCCCACATCCACCTCTCAAGTGTATGTGTCATCATGCCCAGCTCTGTGATATATTTTTGCTGCTTTTTCAATTTATCAAAGTTTTTGACACGAAATTTTATAAATATTTTATATGATTATTATTTTGAGTAATGTTATTTAAAATATCACTAAATTTATAGTTATAAGTACATCATTTTTAATAAAATGACTAAACATATCTGTAAGGGCCCAGATGATAACATTAGACCAGTGAGTACATAAACACAGGTGGGCAATGACATATCCAGAAGTTAACAATGGAGGTCCTGTAACACATGTGTAGAAATATATTCTCTTATATTGGAAGAGGACGATCTATGAGCCTGGGAATTTGGGTGCATGCCCTACTTCTGAAATTATCGCCACACACTCAGATCACTTGCTGTATAGAAGATGTGTGGGTGTGACATTGGCATCTGTTTGTCACACAGTTTAACCCAGTGGGACTATGTACAGAGCTGCTTTGTCAGGAGAGAAGGCTGATGCAGTCTCATTGTCAATGGTCCCTTGCCTTTTAATATTGAGTGGTGTTTGCTCTCTTGGCAAAACTTCACTCACAATTGAAGTCTCATGACATCTTGGTTTTGCTATTTGTTTACCAGCTCCAAAAGTTAGTGATTGCCTTCTTGATTTGACCTTTTTGCATGTTCAGAAGTATTACATAATAGGAGAGAAGGACTGCCCAACAGACAAAACCCATAATACACTTGAGCTCTGTGTTCCCAGTGAATACTTGTAGTCGTAGATGACTCCTTCATTCAAAGGTCTTCAAGGCTATTGTGCTTCTGTGTTATCATGTTGTCTGGTAAAAGGGAATGAAGTCTTTGGCATTCTTTAAATAAAAGCCATGAGTGTGACTAGGGAGATGGCTCAATGGATGAAGTGCTTGTCGAGCCCAAGACCTGAGTTCAGATCCCCAGTACCCATGTAAAGCCAGAAGCTAGGTACTCGGGTTATTTTAAATCATCTCTGAATTTCTTATAATAATACAATGTAAATGTTATATAAATTGTTATACTGTTTTTTTTAGATAATGGAATTAAAAATTGACTATATAAGTTCAGTAGAGGCAAGTCTGTGTGTGCATAAAATTGTGTGTGTGTGTGTGTGTGTGTGTGTGCGCTATGTGTGGCATATGCACATGTGTATGTGCTGATTTGGCACCTCATGCTCTCACCTGTGGTTCCCTATCCAGTGCTTGCCTGTGGCAGCCACAGGAAAATATCAGCTGGCTCCCTCCATCCTTCCCTCCCTCCCTCCCCCACCTGTTTTTTCCCTTACAATGGAGTCTCTTGTGGATTCTGGAGCTTGCTGTTCATGAGGCTCTCCATTCACCATAGCACTGGGCTTATAGGCATGCATGCCTATGTCCAGCAGTTTATGTGGGCTCTGGATATGCAAAGTTTATTTATTTATTTATTGTGAGAATTCAGAGATTTTTGGCTGGCACACAGAGATTTATGTATAATTTATTCTGGTATTTTCAAATGCAATTTGTTTTTGTTGATTCCCTCCTACACCAAACATCCCTTTCCTCCCTCCACTCAATATCTTCCCCCTCTGCTCCGTATGTTCACTTTTGATAGCAGTTCTACCTTTATAGGTTTTGTCCACATTTGCTTCACACTACCTAACCTCAGTGGCTTCTCAGAACCATCTTGTACTCCCTGACCCTCTATTTACAGCATCGTAATATTTCAAAAACCAGTACCAGGTGGTCAACACTGTCACAGTTTTTTATCCAGGGGGAATGAAACCTGAACTTGAGAAGCAGGACACTCCTTAGCATTCTTCTTTCATTCCTTCTCCTCTCAAAAAATCAGCACTCCTACTAGCTTGTGCCTTCAATGGGTTAAGTCTTTCTCCTAAGGCATCCTTCCTACAATCCCAGTGCAGAGTACCTGGTCAATCTTCAGTGGTAGTGATATCTGTAGCTACAGTTTCTAAGTCTGAGACTTTCAGTTTGCTCTTATTTCTTCCTGTTCTAAACCTCATACCTTTCATATCCTGTATTTTCCTCTGCCAAACATACCTGTCATTATTTTTAAATTCAGTTTTGTTCAAGTTCTGAGGACACATGCATAACATAGCCAGCCTCTCTGTCAGAATATCAGATGAACTGCTTCTAGTCTAGTCCTCTTTTCCCACTGAAACCTCATAAGCTAAGCTTCCGCAGCCCACAGTTCTCTCTGCATTTTGGTTTTTAAAACTCTCACCAAAGTGTCCTAATAAATTCTACCCATCTCACTGTAAAGCTTCTCTAGTTCAAAGTTCCAAATCCTTTCATATTCCTCCTACAAACCAGTTCCAAATGACTAAAAAACAAAAGGAAAAGGGGGATTTATTTCCAGCTCACAGTTTTGAGGGGAAGTTTCATCACAGCAGGGGAAAGCAGGGTAAGAGCAGACAGTCAGACATCACATCTCCACACCAACAGGGCCCACCTTCACATTAGCAGGAAGGAAATAGAGCAAGCTAAGTGTATCAAGCTAGGTTAGGCTATAGCAATCAAAGGCCTACCACTGACAATATACCTCTTCCAGGAAGTCTCTATGTCCCAAAGGCTCTACTGGCAGGGGATTAAGTATGAGGCTTAATTACAAACACATGAAGTTCTAGGTACTTTTATCATTCAGAAACACCATAGCCTTGTACCCTTAGTGTGTTGTGGCCTCTAAGGCATCATTCTATAGGGTTTCCAAATACTATCTAAAGATGATGGCATATTTCTGTGCTTTTTTCCCTAAAAGAACTAAAATACTGCTCTTGTGTGTGTGTGTGTGTGTGTGTGTGTGTGTGTGTGTGTGTGTGTGTGTGTGCACGCTCACACTATAGTACACACGTAGAAGTTAGAGGAAAACTCAAGTGTTAAGTCCTCACTTTCTACCTTGTTCCTTGCTTCATTTGCAGGCTCACTGACCCATGAGCTCCCAGGGATTCTCTTATATCCACCCCTCATTTTACCATATGTGTACTGAGATTACAGACATTCACCTTACCACATCAAGCTTTACAGGGGTGCTGAGATCCAAACTCAGTTACTCATGCTTGCTGCAAGCATTTTCCCATTAAGCTAGTTCCCCAGGCCCCTAAACTGCTGCACTTGAATTAGCATTTGTACATCAATGTACACCCTGGTGCTATCTCTATAGGAAAAGTACAGGCATCTAATTAGGAAGCTACAATCTAATCTGAGATCAGAGAAGGCTGAGAGTCTGAGCAAAGGCCTTGGAGTGGCTGTGCACAGTTGTAAGCAGAACATGCCTCAGGTGTTTCCTGAATGAGACTCAGATGAGAGGTTAACCCTCTGGCATGTCACATTTCTATATAGCTAGTAAGAAGTATATCTGACACAGTAGTTCTCTCTCTCTCTCTGTATATATATATATATATATATATATACACACACACACACACACACACACACACACACACACACACACACACACACACACATACACACACACATATAAGGGACCTACTAAGAAGCCTGGAATAATGACATTTGTGCAGAATTATTTCAGTCCTATGCCCAAGCAGCCTCCAGTCTTAGTGACCTCATCATTTGTTGCTGCCCACATTTCCAAGTCACCATAGAAAGGTCATTTCTGCTATTCTCTTTCCAGATAACTTCTTCTGTTTTTATAGCATATCTCATGAAGCTCACTAATGACCCTAACATCACATGCATTAGCAAACATTAGCTTAAAGGAAACATGTTTTACACAGTAAGATTACATTAAAAAAAAATTGGGAGGTGCTGGGAGTGGTGACTCAAACCTTTAATCCCAGCACTCTGGAGGCTAAGATAGGAGGATCACCATGAGTTCAAGGTCAGCCTGGGTTACATATTGAGTTCCAAGTTAGTCTGGCTCAAAAAACAAAAAATCAAAAAAAAAAAAAAAAAGAAAAGAAAAAAGAAAAGAAAGAAAGGAAGGAAGAAAGATAGAAAGAAAGAAGGAAAGGGAAAAGAAATAAGAAAAAGAACCTGGGTGGAAATTAATAATAACAGTTTGTTATTTTATAAAAAGATAATAAAAACAAATAGGCAGAATCTTTTTTTAACTTTTTAATTGATAATTTTCATACATGTATATAATGTGCTTGGATCACAATCCCTTTCCATTACCTTCTTTTGTACTAATCCCTCTTCCATTTTTATGTCTTTTTTTCCCTCTCCCCCACCATTCATTATGAAATGTTGATGAACACAATATTGCACATTTCTTGTGCAGTTCATGACAACCACTGTGAGGTCATGGATACAAGGCCATTTTGTGTCCAGAAGACAGAATTCCAGAGCACTCCTCCCCTTTCTGTGGCTCTTGCATTCTTTCCTCCCTTCCTTCCTCAGCATTCCTTGAGTCTTGGAAGGGGTGATATCGATGTCTCATTTACTGCTGATCTCTTCACAGTCACTTATTCTCAGCACTTTGAAGTTTTGAGTCTCCCTAGTAGTCACAGTCATCTGCAAAAAGGAACTTCTCAGCCAGGCGTGGTGGTGCATACCTTTACTCCCAGCACTTGGGAGACAGAGGTAGGAGGATAGCCGTGAGTTTGAGTCAGCCTGAGACTACAGAGTGAATGCCAGGTCAGCCTGGGCTAAAGGTGAGAGCAACACTAATCTATGGGCATAAACATAAATATTTAGAGGGTTAGAGGGCAATTTGATGAGCCCAACATAAGCATTTAGCCAAACAATCGTAGTAGCTTACCATAGGTGGAATCGTAAAAGTCTTGTTTTTTTCTTTCATTTGCTAGGTAACATTTAATAAACTTTTAGCACTATCAAAGTGGATAAAATATTTGTAAATAGAAACAAAATGTATTAAAACTTTCATTTCTCTACTGCTTCACTATGTCAGGCCTTAGAGAAACAGGCTGACAGAAGCAAGTCTGGTTCCTTGGCTCTACTGGAAGGAGACTTTCGTGTCAATAAAGATAGAAAGAATAGAATGTCCTGATTCCAGATAAAGGCTGCTTGCTGCTGCTGCGGCTGTCTCGCTAGCTTTTATCATATGCTGCTGCAGTTGGAACATTTTCTGGCGAGAAGAATTCAGGGACCTTGATATGGGAACAACAGAGTTTTCTCTTGTACAAGCCTAGAGCTTTTCTCCCTTCTGGGAGCTTTCCCACAGATCCAAAGGCCCTCAGTCAGTGCCTCTCAGTGGTCACCACCTAAGGCAGTGGATTCCGTTCACCATAAGCCATGTTGCAGAGGAGCCTGCCCAGTTCACTTCCTTGCTGTGCCCAAAGCAAGTGTGCACATCCTTTTCTTCTGAACTAAAGGGACCCCCCGTCGTCCCCCCCCACTGCTGGAAGTCTGCACAGTGATAGTGATGCCTCTCTGTCCTCCTGGTGAACTAGAATCAAGTAAGACACCCCAGAGAGCTCTCTTAAATTCTCATTTCTGCCTTTTCTCCTTGGAGCTTTTTAGGCCTTCATAGATGATAATGAAACCTTTCTTAGGTTGGTGGGAATTGAATCTTTAACTGAGCTTTACTCAGAATGCCAACAATCTGGGAAGTCAGAAATCTTCCTTTCTCCGCCTTCTCTCATTAGCATATTGTATAAACAACCAGAGTAAAGGTATTGATCAAGCCAAAGTGTAGTCTTGTCCTTCTGGCCAGGTGGTCAGCCTTGTCTCTGAGCTTCTGCCTTCCCTTCCTTATCTTGTCTTTCTGGGCAGAGTGGGGAGTTCACATACTCCAAGGCCACTCACTGAGTATTCCATTCCTCCTGAGCCTGCCAAAAGAATGGCATCTACATTGAAGGTTAATTTATAACAAGCAATCTATACAGTGTGTACATGCTCAGCTGCTTTCAATTTGTACATGTAGATTTCTTCCTACTGAATGAAGCACAAATGTGTTGTACTAGAGAATATAAGGTATCCTGTTCCTATTCCTTTCTACAGAATAAAGTGCTAGTGTGCTCTTATAAAGTGCTCCTATTTGTCTCCTATCAATAAGACAATATGAATATAGACTATACATCTATATATAAATCGAGCATTTTTCAGTGGCATGCCACATTTTGAGGTGCATGGCTCAAATGGCAGGCAAGTGTGACAAGATTTGGTCCATTATTTCGGAAGTGCCTCCCCTGCTTCTCTTCCTGTCCTCATTTACTTCCTCTCCTGTTTCTCTCTGTGTTTGCCATCATATTATCTTCACAAGCCATGGCAAATGTCATTAATCAACCATGATATTTTTTCCCTGATTTAGCTCAGGAATATAACCCAAACTAACAGTTGGTCAAAATGGACATTGGGTCACCTATTTGAAAACCAAAGAAAACGAAAGCTTTTCTTCCCACAAAACTGAAATGTACAAGAATGTTCAGGACAGTTATAGTCCCAGTAGCTCCAACTAAAAACAACACAAATGTCCATCAATAGTAGAACGGATAAAATAAGTAAATGCAGATAACGTAATACTCTCCAGCAAGAGAGAAGGATGAACTACTGATACAGTGTGAAAAAGTTTCATAGATATGGTGTAGCTTGAAAGAAGTTAGACACAAAGCAGGTAAACCAGATGAGTCTCCTTTATCAAAATTAAAAAAAAAAAAAAAAAGGAAACAGGCAAACATCCATGGTGACAAATGTCAAGACAGTGATTTCTCCTTGGGGCAAAGTGACTAAGAGAAGCACTAGGAAACAGAGTCCGAATGCTTGTGCAGCTGCAAGCACTCTCTCCCCAGTCCCTCCCTCTGCTTTTAAAGAACTGAAAACATCAAGTTTGTAGAGCCTGTTAAATGTGCTAAATATAATTACAGTTACTTCCTTTTTAAAAAATATTTTATTTATGAGCAGAGATATACAAACACACATACACACACACACACACACACACACACACACACACACACACACACACAGAAAGAGAGAAAGAGAGAGGTGTGCCAGGGCCTCTAGCCACTGCAAACGAACTCAGATGCATGTGCCACTTTGTGCATCTGGCTTACATGGGTACTGGGGAATTGAACTCTGGTCCTTAGGCACTAGAGACAACTGCCTTAACCACTGAACCATCCTTCTCTCCAGCCCTACAGTTACTTGCTTAATAAAAAATAAGTGCCCTTCACATCTTCTCTCTTTAAAATACAACTCTGTGTTCACTGAACTAGAATTAGATGAAGATATTTATTATGCTTACACAGATTGACACAATGATTCCAAACTTGTCTGCACACATTAGAATAACATGGGATCTCAGAAACATGCCAAAGAGCAGGCCATATTAAATTATTCTGTTTGAGGTGGGACACAGACCTCAGCCTTAGGAACCCTCCAGGTGGTTCCAGTGTGTGCAGAGGTTTGAGAAGTGCTGGACTGGTTGCTTTCTGTTCCTTCCACTGGCTTTCAGCTACTTTTGCATGCAGATCTGATTGGCTACACATTAGAATCACCCAAGAAGCCTGTTGCTCAGGCCCCTCCCTGGACAAGGCCTGAATATTGCTGATGTGTAATCAATCATTAAGAGCCCTGAGCTAGATGGATGGGTCTCCTGTGATTAGGGCAACTCCAGACTCCTACACCACTTCCTGTTCCTCTTAAATTAAAGTACTTCATGGTTATGAAAATTCCTGTCTCTACTTCCTGTTGCAAGCTGAATATGTAGAAGAATCATGTAAACCAGTGTGTTTTATTTGTTTGGTCTTCAGTATGGGATTGTTATGGATGCTGGATCTTCTCACACAAATTTGTACATCTATAAGTGGCCAGCTGAGAAGGAGAATGACACAGGAGTGGTGCATCAATTAGAAGAATGTAAAGTAAAAGGTAAGATGAAGAAGGGAGATGAGACAGAGACAAGAGAACAAAGAGATATTTGTCAAGTAAAATGCAAGAGAAAAAAGCCCTAGTGTAGAAAGCCAAGTGAAGGACACAGTGGAGCTGTGCTTATGTTATTATCATTGTAAAATAATATTGATGGGGGCTGGGGAGGTGGCTCAGTGAACAAAGTACTTGCCACACCAGTCTAATTACCTGAGTTCAGAGCCCCAGATGCCACATAAATGCCAGAAGCTGTGGCAGGCTTCTGTAATCCCAGTGTGCCTACAGTGAACAAGAAGGTGGAGACCAGAGACTTTCCAAGACACTTGTGAATAAAAGGAGTGGTAAACAACCAGAGCCCCTGCCTCAAGTGAGGTGGAAGGTGAGCACAGGACTGAACACATACTTCCCAAGGAAATAAATTAATGAATTTATTTTTTCTTTTTAGTGCTTTTTTTATTGACACTCTCCATAACGTATACCATGTATCCTGGTCATAATCCTTAAACACCACCTCCTTGTCATCCCCTTCACTCCTCCACTGAACCCCCTCTTCTTTCTAACTAGTCCCTCTTTTATTTTGATGTCATTGTTTTTGTCTTCCTCCATCATCCATGGTGATGAACAATAATGTTGAGCTGAGTCTGGTAGTGCACACCTGTAATCCTAGCTACTCATCAGGCTAAATCAGTAGGATTATAAATTAAGTCCTGCCTTGGCTAGAGTGAACTCAAGGACAGCCTGGACAACTTAGTGAGATTTTGTCTCAAATAAAACGTAAAGGAAGAATTGGGATAGAGCTTAATGATAGTGTACTTGCCTAGCGTGCATGAGGCCCTAGGTTCAATCTTTAGTATGACCAAGGTAGTAATAATAATATTGAAATCAATTCTTAATGATCAAACCAAAGAAAAATTAAGCAAGTTTAAAACTAACTGAAGCTGGGGGTGGTGGTGTACATGAATTCCAGCACTCAGGAGGCAGAGGTTGAAGGATTGTTGTGAGTTTGAGGCCAGCCTGAGACTACAGAGTGTGTGCCTAGTCAGGAATGAGACCCTACCTCAAACAAAGAAACAACAACAACAATAACAAACCTAACTGAGGCAGCTAAAGGTATAGCTTAGTGATAGAGTCCATGTTTAATATGCATAAGGCCCTCCGTTTGATCCCCAGCACCCCACCCCTCTCACAGAGGCACACAACTAAACTAAATAAAAATAATTGAGCTGGGGGCAAGGAGAGAGCTCAGTTAGTAAAGTGCTTGCTATTCAATCCTGAGGACATGAGTTTGATCCCCAGAACTCATTAAAAAGAAAATTCAGCTGTGCATTGTGGCATGAGTTTGTAATCTCAGCACCAGACAGTTAGAGACACAAGAATCCATTGGAATTTGCTGGTTAGCCTGCTTGGTGAGTGAGAGACTCTCTCAAAAAATGGTGAGCAGCACCTGAAGAATGACATGCAAGATTGTCCCCTGGCCTCCATATGCACACATGAATTCTCCCCCCCTTACATGTACCTACACACAAAGGAACACACATATACACCCACATGCCCATACACACAAAAGACACTTCTGTGTGTCATGCACTAAGAACTAAATGTGTGTACTTTATATATTCTTATAATCTTATGGGGAATTTTATTATTATTATTCCCCCCTTTTTGGTTTTTCTTTTTGTTTTTTTCAAGGTAGGGTCTTGCTCTAGCCCATGTTGACCTGGAATTCATTATGTAGTGTCAGGGTCACCTCGAACTCACAGCGGTCCTCTTACCTCTGCCTCCTGAGTGCTGGGATTAAAGGTGTGCACCACCAGGGCCAGCCCATTATTCTCATTTAAAATATATATATTATTTTTGAGCGGAGAGAAAGAGAGAGACTGAAAGAGTATGTCATGCTTGTCACTGTAGACAAACTCCAGACCCACTTGCCACTTTGTGCAGTTGGCTTTACATGGGTACTGGGGAATCAAACCAGGTCTGGGAGGCTAATTACCTTTAACTACTGAGCCATCTCCCCAGGCCTCTATTCCCATTTTTTTAATGAGGGCAGCAAGATTGAGGTAAGTTCTAACACTTCTACCACATTAAACTTCATTTAAAGTTATTTGATTAGTAATTGATGGAGCTGAGCTTCAAACCAAAGCCAGCTCATCTTAAAACCCACATCTGAGCCTGTGGTTTTCAGACTTGAAATGGCATCAGAGCCACCTGGGGGACTCTTAACACATGGGTTGGGGTGGTGGGCACTCCCAGAGTTTCTGAATCAACAGACAGGGTAGGGGAAGTGGCAGAGTTTGCATTCCTAGCAAGTTCCCAGGTGCTGCTGATGGTGCTGGTCCAGATTATTGCTGTTCTCTTTCTCTTTGCACTCTAACCTGCAACTTAGAAGAAAATTTTAAAAGCCTTTCATCTTTTTATAAGCAGAAAAGACCAGACTGTTAGGGCTGGAAACATTAAATCTTGTTTTACACAAATAGAAATAAAAGCTTGGAGGATCAGTGCAAATCGAAGAACCAAGCTGACAATCTAGGTCTGCTCTCTGCACCCCAGGCTGCCTGTTATGTCAAACTGATGTGTTACATACCGATGAGTTTATTGTTCTAGCCAGCTTTCTTTTAGGGACACAATCCAAGGAGGGTAGATGACAGCTTGGCTCTCTCTGTCCCCTGCACCCTGTACTTTACAAGGCACCACACTCCCCTTGACCTTTATCTTTCTGCCTTTTGAGCCAGGAACATACTGTTTCTTTTCAGTCAGACAGGTAATCTAGATCCAAGGAAATACTGACTTTTAATCTAGTAGCCTATAGCATCCACTAGTTTTTATACTGTGCCAAGAAAGTAGTAGGGAGATGTTGCCAAGAGAAAAAAATCATTTTACCTAGGACCTGATCTTCTGACATGGAGGCCTCATCAATATGAAGACAGTTCTACTTGAATTCTTAAAAGTTTCAATCCCTCATTTAGTTCATTGTCTTCCATTTTTAAAATGCAACTCATCACATGAACTCATTTGTTTAACCCAACAAGTACAGAAGTTTCTCCCTAAAAAGAAAGAGTTAGTGAAAGACTTGGGATAGATTTTTCTGAATCAAAAGTTATCTGATAACTTGGAGCTGATTTTCTCGTTATGATTAAATAAACGGGCTATTTTTAAGCTTGTTTAACTTATTTGAATTGTATTGAAGGAAATCCTCACTATGAAGCGTATATAGTGGTTTTTTAAAAAAATATTTTTATTCATTTTCAAGCAGAGAGAGAGAGTGAGCGAGAGAGAGAGAGAGAGAGAGAGAGAGAGAGAGGATGAAAGTATGCCAGGGCCGTCACCTTGTGTGTGGGTCTGGCTTACGTGGGTACTGGGGAATTGAATCCAAGGCCTTGGGTACTGGAGGCAAGTACTTTAACTGCTGAGCCATCTCTTCAGCCCTGTATAAAGTGATTTTTATCTTGGTGAGTTAGAAATGTGCTAACTTCAAAATTTTAAGGAAACTTGGCTCAAATCCTCTCCTCTCCTCTACAATTGTAATAAAAATCTTACAGGGAGACAGACTTTGAGTGAAAAAGTCATTAAGGAGACATGTATTTTATTCCCACTTGTTATAACAAAGGAAGCAACTCCACAAATTTTCGAGAATGTACCATGATAACATGACCAGTTAGTAACATTCTTTTCTTTCAGTAAAAGCCAATGTGTCTGGTACTTATTTTAATATTTGTGCTAAATCTCTTATTTACCTAGGTCATCTAGGAAGTAATGTTGCTAATTATAATTTGGTGGAAGAATCATCCCAAAGTAGCTAATAAATGCATTAAACTCTGTGGAAGTGCACCACCCTGCGGCCAACTTATTGAACAACAGGCATAACCCAACATCTAAAAATTAAATCACAAGTCCTGTATTGTTTATTTTTTTTCATCACTCTGATAAAATACATGCAGGAAGCAAGTTAAGGGAGGAAGGATTTGTTTTGGCTCATTGTTTGAGGGGGAAAAGTTCATTATGGTGGAAGGCAGAAGCTACTCATATCTGAGCAGAGAGAGGAAGTACCAGTGCTCAGCTGGCTTCTCTTTTCCTCCTATTTGTTGGGTCCAGGACCCCAGACTAAAGGATGGCCCTGCCTACATTCAGGGTGGGTTTTCTTTCCATAGTGAAACCTCTCTGAAAACACCTTCACAGACATACCCAGTGGTATGTCTCGTTCATGCCCTAGGGGTTTCTTAGTCCAGTCAAGCTGGTAATCAGATTTAGCCATTGCACTATATATATGTAACATCAAGAAATGTTTTCATGCCAGGCAGGGTGGTGCACGCCTTTAATCCTGGCTCTTGAGAGGCAGAGGTAGGAGCACCGCTGTGAGTTCGAGGCCAGCCTGAGACTACATAGTGAATTCCAGGTCAGCCTGAGGTATAGCGAGACCCTACCTCGAAAAAAAACCCAAATAAATAAACAAACAAACAAATGAAAAAGAAATGTTTTCATATATTTTGCCATCAAACAGTATATTTTGCTTTAATACGGTAAAGGCATGTCTAATTCTCTTTTAAAGTTTATCTTCTATATGTGTAAATAGGTCCTGGAATCTCAAAATATGCTCAAAAACCAGATGAAATAGACACATATCTGGATGAATGCATGAAAAGGTCCAGTGAAGTGATCCCAGTGTCCCAACATCAGGAAACGCCTGTTTATCTGGGAGCCACTGCAGGCATGCGGTTACTGAGGTATGTGGCAATATGTAGGGACTGGAGAGTATTTAGGAGTTAGAGGCCATGCAAGAGCCTCTGAAACTACGAGAGATGTCCATATCTACTTTACATCCCAAATTCTAAATACCCCAAATTCCATACCTAAAAGAGAAATTTTAAATAAGTGTGTACAATGGCGAAATTTTAAGTATCTACAAAAGCCTTGACTATTTCCCCATGGGGAACATAAGAAGGAGGGAGCATTGGAGAGGACAATTGAGCCTATATGTTCTGAGATTTGGAGATAGAGATTTAGCCAGTCAAGATCTGGGAGGAAGAAGACTGCAGGAGACCCACAGATGTCCCACAGCAAGTAATTCCAACTAGCACATTTTACTGATCACCACTTGGTACCTGTGCACATTGTTTGTGTGTTCTTTCACTCATTCAGTATGTCATGAGGGCCTACTTTGTCCACAGTCTGTAAACAGGTGACTCAGGCCTCAAGGAAATCAGACTTTCCACACAGGCTGCTCAAAGCTGCTGTGGGAGCTCATGACCTTGCTTGGGATGCAACGCAGCCAGAGAAGGACATGCATGAGCTGGATCATGAATGAGTTACAGGATGAGGGAGGGAAGGGCATTATAGGCAAAGCGAACAGCATGCATTCAGTAACCTGCTTCTATTCAGCGCCTACTAGGGCCGCATACTGTTTTAAGTGCTCGGGATAAAGCAGCATAAGGCAAAGCCCCTGACTTCATAGAGTTTGTGTTCCAATAATGTGCAGGGGCAGGGAAATGAGAGACCAGGGCAGATTCAGAGGACTGCCTAGAGAGGAGACAGGGTGTAGCTAGCAGGTCGTATTTACTGACCTCATGCTATGTAATTAGCACTGTGCTAGATGCTTAATGCATATGATTTAATCCTCATAACTGCTCTATGAAGTCAGAGGTGTTATTAACTATTACAAGCTAGATAAGGAAACTGTGGCCTGCCTAAAAGTGTTAAGTAACTTACTCAAGGTCACATGGCTGGGAAGTGGCATAACCAGAGTTGGGAGTATCAAGGTGTAGATCAGCAAGTGGCTTGTAGGCTGCATTAGAAAGCTTGTAGATGGTGGGAAGCCATGTAAGAATGTGGCTCCACTGGGGACACTAGAGGATATGAGTGCGAGGGAAGGACAGCCAGGGAAGCCATTCAGATAAGAGGTTACAGTTGGAAGAAGGTATTTCTCTCCTTTAGTGTTGCATAGTTTGGATTTTGGAAGCAACTGGATCCCATCTTCATCACGACAACCTTAAAGGGTCGTTATTTGAGCCTCAAGGTCCCAAATAGACCCAAAAACTAAATGGTTTTCCCCAGGCTGACTACAAAGGAGCTTGGGTACCTGTCTCCAGTCACTTGGTCCTTCAGCCCTAATTAACATCAAGCAGAACCTAATCCTATAGCCAACTAGGAACCACAGCAATGGCTAATGTGCCACACATCAGGTCTTGGTACCACCACTGTAGTCATTTTAAGCTTTGATTTTTTTTTCTGGGTTTTTGAGGTAGGGTCTCACTCTAGTCCAGGCTGACCTAGAATTCACTATGTAGTCTCAGGGTGGCCTCAAACTCAATGCCATCCTCCTACCTCTGCCTCCTGAGTGCTGGGATTAAAGGTGTGTGCCACCATGCCAGGCAGGTAGCTTTGATATTTTTTGAGTCAGGAAGCCACCTATAACTGGTACTTTCAAAACACCAGTTTACTCAAGGATTGGAAGGATTTGGATTTGGAGAGTCTGGGCCAAGATTCACTGTGCCTCATCCAAAAGAATGGCTCCTCTGACAGCCATGTTCAGGGATTCCCAAGTACCCACGTGTTCCAGTATGTTACAGTTCACACCATAGCAACAGTAAGTGGACACTCTAGCTGAAATGGGTAGGTGTAGTTATTAAGACAAAAACGATAACCTCACCTCTTCTTTTATGTAGAATGGAAAATGAACAATCTGCAGAAAGGGTCCTCGAGGAAGTGTCAAAGAGCCTTAGCAAGTACCCTTTTGACTTCCAGGGTGCCAGGATTATCACTGGCCAAGAAGAAGGTGCCTATGGATGGATTACTATCAACTATCTGTTGGGTAGATTCTCTCAGGTAAGTACACCAGGGGGATGGGTTCTTGAGGGTCAATTTCATTGCTATCTCAGCCATTATTTGGGTCATTAGTAGAAAAATGATGGGTGGATGAATGAATGAATGAATGAGTGGACAAATGAATGTCCACATTTTTAAAGATACTAAATGTATAATTATCTTACCAGAACTTTTATTTGTTTTTTAATACACAAGAACTTTTAAAATTGTAGAATATGAAAGCCATGTTTTTTACTTTAGGAATTCATAGAGGAAAATAAAATCTATTTTATTTATTTTTGGTTTTTCAAGGTAGGGTCTCACTCTAGCCCAGGCTGACCTGGAACTCACTATGTAGACTCAGGGTGGCCTCAAACTCATGTTGATCCTCCTCTCTCTGCCTCCTAAATGCTGGGATTAAAGGTATGCACTACCATGCCTGGCAAAATCTATTTTATTTTAATCTTATTAAAAATAAAACTATCAGGCTGGAGAGTTTGCTCAGTTGTTAAGGTGCTTGCTTGCAAAGCCTAAGCACCTGGGTTCCGTTCCCCAGTATTTATGTAAAGCCAGATGCACAAAACAGTACATGCCTCTGGAATTTGGTTGCAGTTGGTAGAGGTACTGTTGTGCCCATACACACTCTCTCACTCTTTCTCTCTCTCTCCCTCTCTCTCTACACATATCTATTTTTATATATTAACACATAAAATATATCCATATATACACATAATCTGCTTGCAAATAAATAAAATATTAAAAACTTTATTAACAAATAAGACATAGATTTGTGTGCCTGTAATCACAGCTATTCAAGGGGCTGAGGAAGGAGGATTAAAAATTGGAGGCCAGCTTGGGTAGCATAACAAGATCTGGTCTAAAACAAAATAATAGTATTTGCTAACACTGTGTTATATGACTTTATCCTCAGAACAACAGCATGAGGTATTATTATCCCTATTTTAGGGTCTCATATTGATGCCTAAAGGGGGTAAATTTTCTTTCTAGAGTCACACAACTAATGACTGAGTGGGGATTTGCACTTGAGTATGCCAGCCCCACACCATTGTTTGTTAGCAGCAGTTACACTGCCTCCCTGTTGCTGCAGTCTAAGATACATCCTCAGCTTCTCTCTTTTCTTGCTGTTGATCTGATACAGAATCAGGACCCTAAGGTGAGCTTCTGCCCCACCTTCCACCCTTGTTCTCTGCCTTAGGAAGCCCTGAGTCCAAGAAGTAGTGTGGAAAATGTGGTGCCCTGGGACTTCTAGCACTGGTAGCTGTATTCTCTTTCAGAAATCAAGTTGGTTCAACCTCATCTCACAGAAAGGACAGAGTCAGAAAACCTTTGGAGCTTTAGACCTTGGAGGAGCCTCTACACAAATCACTTTTGTGCCTTCAAATGACACTATAGAGTCCCCAGAAAATGCTCTTCAATTTCGCCTCTATGGCAAGGACTATATTGTGTACACACACAGCTTCTTGTGCTATGGGAAGGATCAAGCACTCTGGCAGAAACTGGCCAAGGACATTCAGGCAAGTATAACTGAATTCAAACCTACTCGCCCCACATCTGGTCCTCAGCCCCCACATCCTGTTATTTTTCTCTTTGTACTTCAGTAATTGGTCTGAGGCTGGTTATTATACTTTCCAAGCCAATTCAGGCAGGATACCAAACTACATCTGGTCGACCCCTATGAGTTGTTCTACCCTCCTGTGTTTGTTTACTGAACCATCTCCAAGGACACAACTCAGATTCTTTATTAGGCATGAATTTCTCACCCCAGTGGCACTGATAATACAAGTTGCATGCTAAAAGAATTATTTTAAGGAAGGAGTGGCAATTTATAAGCTTTTCTAGACTATTTTCCAAGGAAAGGGGAAAAAAAAGCCTTCTATGGAAAACACAGTTTGTCAGTTAACACTTTAAATCTTGTTCCCAGATGCATTCTGCATTTTGAAGGCAGGAAAAGTTCAACACTCCATATCATGAGTGTACCAGACACACCCTGACAAATAAACACAGAGAGAGGTTGTCTCATCCAGCTGTTCTGTCTCCATGAAAGGGCAGCCAGTTCTCTGCTCTCTTCCAGGCACTCTGGTTCTTAAAACCTTCATGAGAAGATGACCACTTGGGGCAGGTGTGGCTGAAAGATGTCAAGGGAGCTGTCTATCCTCAGCAGCCCCTCTCTTCTCTTAGCTAGGAACCATTTTTATGTCACTGGCATAAAGGACCTAAGGCACCATCCAGCTCTTGGAGCTCCTGATTCTTTGCTTGGGGAGAAGGGCCAGTGTACAGATCACTGAATAACTACACTCAGATCAGACTTCAGAGTTTTTTCTTTTTTTTTTTTAATGAATCTGTCCCTGGCCTATGTGCTTAGAACTAAGTGCTCGGGAACATTCTCAGCCAGTGGCAATACCCCACTATATTAATATGTGGCTCCACTTCTGGTGCCTGTAAATCTGTTTTCAAGAGTGAAAAGTAGTCCATGGACACACTGATTCCTGTGCTGGCTACTGCAGTGCTGTAAGGTCCTGTATGTACATTGGTATGGTCAGAGGGTGCCATTCTATCCAAGGCTTCACACATGATTCCTTCAAGTGCTGTTTCCATTCAGGGCTTGAGTATTGGAACCCTCAGGGACCCATGCTTTCACCCTGGATATGAGAAGGTGGTGGATGTGAGTGAACTTTACAAGAGCCCCTGCACCAAACGATTTGAGAAGACTCTGCCATTTGATCAGTTTCGAATCCAGGGCACTGGAGACTATCACGAATGCCAGCAAAGCATCCGTGAGCTCTTCAACACCAGCTACTGCCCTTACTCCCAGTGTGCTTTCAATGGGGTCTACCTGCCACCACTTCAAGGGAGTTTTGGGGTAAGTCTGAGTAATGATGAGTGCATTGATACTCCTTGCTATGACTTAATACGTGACAAGAAGCAATTTAAGGAAGCAAGGGTTTATTTTGCTACAGTTTGAGGTTATGATCCATCATGGAGAAGGAGGCATGGTGGCACAACCTTTTGGCATCTGTTCATATTCAGTCCACAGGAGGAAGCAGAGAGTAACAAGGCTGCTGCTCAGCTGGCTCTCTCCTTTTTATTCTGAGCTAGCAGTCCATGGAAGGGCACCACCCACAGTTAGGGTGGGTCCTCCAATCTCAATTAACCTAATCTGAAAAATCCCTCAGACATTCCCAGAGATTTGTTTCCATGGTGATTCTAAATGCTGCCAAATTGACAATCAGAGATTAAGTATTACAATAAATTAGTGGTTAGGATGATTTTATTTAGCTAGTTTTAAACTTATTTGCATGTGTGTGTATGCTGTGTGTGTGTGTGCATGCACCAGGGTCTCTTGCCACTGCAAACATATGCCCATCTGGACTGGCAGGCTTTGGAAGCAATCACCTTTATACACTGAGCCATTTCCCCAGCTCCTGGTTAGGATGAGTTTAGTTGCAAGTTGTACAATATATGCCTACAATGAGTTTAAATAGTAGAAGTTATGTTTTCTCACACAATAATGCCTCAAAATAATTCAGTGTTGTTTGGCCCAACAATGTTAGGATTTAGGATTAGCTGCTCCAAATAATCTAAAAACCTTACACTGTTATTATAGTCAGCTTTCTCGTTGCTATCACAAATAACCTGACCAAAAGCAGCTTGTGGAAGGAATGGGTTTCTATTGGTCTACAGACTTGAGGAGAAGCTCCATAATGGCAGGGAAAGTGACAGCCTGAGTAGAGGCTTGACATCACCTCTGCCACAGCACTGCAAACAGCAGCAGGAAGTTGTGTCAAACACTGGCAAAGGGACGTCAGCTATAATCCCCATAAGCCCACACCCAATAACACAGCTCCAACAAAGTTTCAATTCCAAAACTGCCATCAGCTGGAGGTTAAGCATTCAGAACACATTAAATTGATGGGGCACACCTGAATCAAATCACAATTGTGCAAAGAGAAAAAAAAAACAGGTTTAAAAACCCCAACACATTTGTCATTACCAAAAAGAAGTATCCTTAGGAAGAAATGTTCAAACTCCATGCTGCATTCATAATGTAGATCGTTGTAATTAGCTGTCAGTGGGCAAAAACCAAGCACTTAACACCGACTCCAACTGGAGTTCTGTGCTGGATGACTGGATGGAGGTAGGGATGAT
This sequence comes from Zapus hudsonius, assembly GCA_004024765.1. Taxonomy (NCBI): domain Eukaryota; kingdom Metazoa; phylum Chordata; class Mammalia; order Rodentia; family Dipodidae; genus Zapus; species Zapus hudsonius. Next base: position 36,231 of record PVHP010005910.1, read on the forward strand.
GAACTAGGCAGCACATCATGGGGGCACCTGTGCTGGGAACTGAAGTTGATAAATTGCCCAGGCTTTGCTTGATTTTGTGAGCATTCTGCTTCATCCTCCTAAGTATTTGGAATTATAGGCATGTTACTGTCATAGCTTCTGTCTCCTCCCTCTCCTCCCTTTTCTCTTCCTTTTACTTCCTCTTCTTCCAAAAAAAACATTGTAAACACATATTAAAAACTAAAAATGAAATTCTTAAAATCTCAACTGGACATAAAACCACTCACCTTATGGGCAGGAAACAACAAAGAAAAAGGATCCAGGTTCCAACCACCTCTTTGAAGAACACACACAAAAAGAAGGGTGTGTGTGTGTGTGTGTGTGTGTGTGTGTGTGTGTGTGTGTGTGTGTGTGTGTGTAAGTCAGAGGATAACTTTGGGTATGGAATGACATCTATCTGTTTTCTACTCTCTGTCTCTCTCTTGAGACAGGATCTCTCACTGATCTGGAATTCACCTAACTGGGCTTGACTGGTCAGCCAGCACACCCCAGGGATTCACCTGTCTTAACCTCTCTAGCACTGAAGGTATTGGGTTCTAGGAATCAAATTCAGATTCTCCAATTGAACTATCTCCTCAGCCCAGGAGAAGGGATTTAAATCAGGTATTTGTATTAGACTGTGCTTGCATATTGCATGCTTGATTCTCTTCTGTGAGAGAACACTCAGTCATAATCTTCACAGACCTGACAGGAACTAGAGGCAACACAATGAAACTGTTTAGACCAATCATTTTCTTACTTTGACTTTTTGTGTATACAGAATATAAAATTTACCCTTCTGTTTTAAAGCGTGCAGTTCTATAGCTATTCCACATTGTTGTACCATCATTTCCAGATTCTACAACATGTCCAGAATATTATCTTCCCAAACTGAAACTCTGCATCCATTAAACCAAAAGTGAACTCTTCCCCTGTTCCTCTCAGCCTCTGCTGCTACTACCATTTAGTTTTCTGGATGGATTTGACTTTCCAGGTGCCAGGATATGAATAGAGTCATGTGGAATGTTCATTTTTGTGATCTATTTTGCTTAGCATAATGTCTTCAGTAGACCAGTGTCATAGTCAGCTCATGCTGCTGGAATGAACCTCCAAACTAGGCACAGTTATGGGAGGAAAGGATTTATTGAAGTTATAGATCCAGGGGAAGTTCCATAATGGAGAAAGAGGCTGGTCCCCCTTCACAGTCCAAGCAGAGAGAGAGAGAAAGAGAGAGAGAGAGAGAGAGAGAGAGAGAGAGAGAGAGAGAGAGAGAGAGAGATCATCACCAACACCACACACAACAACAAAACAGGCAGGAGGGAAAGAGAGAGGTTTTCTCCCCACTTATATAGCCTTGGGGCAGGACCTTGCAACCCTTTCCCAAACTTGTTTAGTCCCTGAGTATCTAGAATTTTTCTTCCCACACTGCCCTGCCATGAAGGGCATGTTTGTTTCTAGCTTCCCTGAGCTTCTTTACATCCTGACTCCTACTGAGAGGGCTGCCTTCCTGCAAACAACCTCAGAGACCCACCCAAGATTACTAAATAGGTCAAGTTGACAACAAAATTTAACCAGTCATTCTTAACCCTTCAAGTGATCACAAATCTATTAAGAATCTGATAAAAGCTAAAGATCTTCCAAGCAGAAAAAATCAGCATGTACAGGTATACTGAATGTTTTGTATAAAATTTAAAAGACATCTTATTCCTTAGGTTGATATATGACCCTCAGTCTAAGAGCCTTTAGTCTAGACCAAAAGTTCATAAAAAATAGAGATTAGAGTAGTGAGTGTACCTAAGCAGTACGGTGTCTGGAGTGAATCTCCCACAAGTATCAGGGGCTGAGTTCACACAGAAGGCACATCAGACACAAAGCCAGAAGCAGGTGACCCTGAAGCTGACATTGCCCTAACCTCAAAACTGCATCCTCCCCAGGAATAGCCAGCCTAGTACCTAGTGTGGCAAGTAGATGGTTAAACTAGAGAACAAGTCAGGATAAAGGCAGGAGTGGGGGCATGTCAAATGGTCAGTTTGATAGAAAAGTATAATTAATGCCTATTTTTGTTTCTTTAGTGACTACAAATGCTTCATTTAATTTTTTAATTTTTATTTATTTATTTATTTTTTATTTTTTTGGTTTTTCAAGGTAAGGTCTCACTCTAGCCCAGGCTGACCTGGAATTCACTATGTAGTCTCAGGGTGGCCTTGAACTCACAATGATCCTCCTACTTCTGCCTCCCGAGTGCTGGGATTAAAGGCATGGGCCACCACGCCCAGCTCTAATTACTATATTAAAGTATTATCAAGATGGTTTAATTGAACCTTTGGAAAATGATTTAACAACCCTTTGTATTTCTTCATAGAAGAATTTGGCTTTGAGTAACTTTTTGGCTTTTTTTTTTTGAACCCTGATAAAAGAAGAATGTCAGCTATTATTACCAGACAACTATTTTATTTAGAGGCAGAGTAAAAAAAATCAAGTGAAAGTGAGCAATCTAGCAAGAAGAAACAGACAGGGACAGGAAAAAGAAACCTTGTTACATATAACTAACTAGACGACTTGGCATACAAATGGACTAAACACAATTATTAATTTTGTTAGCTATATGTTTTATGTAAGAAAAATTTAAAATAATTCTGAAATTGAAGCTTAAAGCTTGTTTGCAGCATGGAATTGCCAGTAGATGGTATCCTGGCTGTTCTCAGAGCCAAAACTGAACCCCAAAGTAATCAAGCCAATGCATGGATGTGTTGGACACAATCCCAAACCCCGCATTTATTTATCTCTTGCAGGCATTTTCTGCTTTCTACTTTGTAATGGATTTTTTAAACATGACATCAAATGAAATACCCTCCCAGGAGAAGATGGTTGAGATCATTGCAAATTTCTGCTCTAGGCCTTGGGAGGAGGTAAGTAACCAGAAACTACAACTACCACAGTGGCCCTGTGCCCTCCGTGTTGGTGAGAACATGAGTCTGCTCTTAACTTCATGCTGGTTTGATCAAGATCCAGCAGGTGTGTTAGTGAAGACCAGATGGTGGACTCAGAAATGAATTTATTGACATTCCTTAATAACACACAATGGTCTAATGCATAGTGTCTTATATTTCTCATTTACTGTGAAGCCTTGTAACAAGTCTTATGTGGGGTCAGTAGTGCATACCTATCTCAGCCACTTCTACTTCAATTCTTTGGCTATGCTCATGAACAGTAGATGGCTGCTGTAACCTCTATATTTAAGGTCAAAGAGGGTAGAACAAAATGCAGCTATTTCTTTTTATAGGAAAGGAAATGCTATCTCAGAAACATCTTATCATTCTTTCCCTTATTTTTTAAGACTAATTTTGCTAAATTATATTTTAGTTTTGATTTATATTTGTGTGTGACATGTGCCATGGCACATGTGTTGAGTCAGAGGGCATGTGCTCCACCTTTTTTGAGACAGTGTCTCTTGCCACTGCAAACAAGCTGTCAGACTATAAGAACATCTGTCTAGCTGGCCTTCATGCTTCAAATTCTCCTGGCTCCACCTACATTATCATAGGCTTGGTTGGATCAAAGATGCATTTACTGCTTTGCATCTGGCTTTACTGTGGGCACTGGGGAATTGAACCCAGGCCAGCAGGTTTTGCAAGCAGGCACCTTTAACTGCCCCTTATTTTCATTAATATATAGTATAGTAACTACATTTTTATGGTATATCATATTTCAACATATGTGTGCACTGATCAAATAAGAATAATGATTGCATCTGTCACCTTGTTGATGGTGAGAACATCCCACAACCTGTTTTCTAGGTGACCTCAAATTCATGTCGATCCTCCTACCTCCGAGTGCTGAGAGTAAAGGTGTACATCACCATGCCCATCTCTAGGATGAGTTTCATTGTGACATTTTCACATGTATATAATGTATTTTGGTCATATTCAATTATCATTCCTTTCTTGTTCTCCTTCCCTGAATTTCTCTTTCTTCTCAAATACCACTCTTCTATTTTCATGTCATGTAAAAACCCAGGTTCTTCTCTCAAGAGGAAACAGTCTTCATTTTTTCCATCATATCTCATCTCACTCATCTTCTGAAGTTTGCTCAAAACTGTGTTTTTCAACTTTCCTGTGTACATAACCCACCTGAGCATGTTTGTAAGATGCAGATTTTGAATTGTAATTCTGAGGTAAAGGCTAACAAGTTCCTGTGTCATGCTGACTGTTGTCCTCATCCAGGGACTGAACTGGGTAGTGAGGCTTCTTGTTCCTCAAAATGCTCATTGGGGCTTCCAAGCCAAAGACCCTGGTGAACAGCATAAAGGAGCCTGGTTAAACAAAGATTATGGACTTTTTTTGGGGGGGGGTTCAAGATAGGGTTTCATTCTAGTACAGGCTGACCTGGAATTCACTATTGTCATAGTCAGCCACACGCTGCTGGGATGAATCTTCAAACCAGGCACAATTTGGGGGAGGAAAGTATTTATTGAAACTACAGATTGAGGGGAAGTTCCGTAACAGCAAAAGAGGCTGGCCCTCTTTCACAGGTCCAAGCAGAGAGAAAAACCCATCACCTACACCATACACACAGAACAGGGAACAGGCAGGGGTCCAAGGAGAGAACTTCTTCCCCTTTATATAGCCTTAGGGTGAGGTCTTACAACCCTTTCCCAGACCTAATGGCTTCCTGAGTCTCTGGAATTTCCTGCCTTCACTGCCCACACAGGAAAGTATGTTTACTTCTAGCTTCTTTGAGCTTCTTTACATCCTGCACCTTGCTGAGAGGCTGTCTTCCTGTAAACATCTTCAGAGACCCACCCAAGATAATTAAAAAGATCAAGTTGACAACAAAACCTAACCATGACAACTATGTAGAGTCAGGATGGCCTTGAACTCATGGTGATACTCCTACTTCTGCCTCCCAAGTGCTGGGATTAAAGGCATGCACCACCACGCCAGGCCAATTATGGACTTTTTCATGCACTATTTTTCATGGCTTTTAATATGCTTATGTGATTATGTAATGCCAAGTTTAGGGGATAGAAAGAAATGCCAAGTTGATTGTTTATGAACCTATTAGATCATAGGTACTACTTTTTTCCTGGATCTTTGTGGAGGAAAACCTTCCTAAACTGAAAGCCCCTGCCCCCACTAAAAGAGTATAATACCATCCCTAGAGCCTCTGGGAGAGGCTGACCTTTAGACCCTGGTGGCTGGTGGCTTCTCTCTTCATTGGGTCTAGTAGTGAAAAAGAGAAAAGAAAAGAAAAGAGAGCTATCAAGAAGTGTCGATTGTACCAATATAATATTTCCTTCATTTTACTTCTAGGTAAAATCATCTTTTCCTGAAGTAAAGGAAAAGTACCTGAGTGAATACTGCTTTTCTGGTGTCTACATCCTCTCCCTCCTTCGACAAGGCTATCATTTCACAAACAGTTCCTGGGAGCAAATTCATTTTATGGGCAAGGTAATCTGGGAATCCACTGGGTGTGTGGAGGTTGCAGGAGAGTGATTGAAGCAGCTTTGGACTTAGAAAAGGCCAAAGTCAAGTTGGCTTACGTTTTGGCCTGATGTCCTATTCTACCATCTATCTCTCACCCAAGCTGGCATTCTGTGTTAAACCCTTCTGAGAACATCAACTTTGGGTACCTCTCTAAGGACAGCCATATGAATTCTTCTGTCCAGGAAACTGTGACTATTTCCTATAAAATATAAGATGAAACTTTTGGGGTTGTGTGTGATATGTGTGCATATATGTATTGTGTGTGAGCACAGGAGTGGAGGGGAGCAGGTGTGTAAGCACATGCATATGGTGGCCAGAGGTTGACATTAGCTGGCTTTATCTCTTGCTCTCTACTTTACTCACTGAGACAGGGCTCCTCACTTGAAGCCAGAGCTTACCGATTTAGCTAGTCTAGTTAGCTCCTTTGCCCTGGGGATCCAATCTTTGCCTCCAAGCATTGGGAATTACAGGCAGGCCACCAGGGCCACCCAGCATTTATATGAGTGCTAAGAATCAAACTCAGGTCCTTATGCTTGCACAGCAAGCACTTTATCCACTTCATCATCCACCATCCAGTGTAGAGAGAAAACTACCAGCACTAGCAAGCACGAGCTGATTCTGAACACACTGTAGGACTGGACTCAAAATCTGCCCCCAGTGACACACCTTCTCCAGCAGGGCTCTGCCTGTTGGAGACATAAGGAGGAAGCTTAATCTTAATCAGAACACCTGAAGCTATGGGGACATTTACATTCAAAACCACCACAATGTGTGGTGTGCATATGTGTATGTGTGCTTGTATGTGTGTGTAAGCATGTGTGGACATGTACATGTGGGGGCCAAAGGTTGGTGTCGGGTGTTTTCCTCGATAGCTCTCCACCTTATTCTTTTTTTTTTCCCACCTTATTTTTTGAGACAGTCGATAGCTCTCCACCTTATTCTTTTTTTTTCCACCTTATTTTTTGAGACAGGATCTCTCACTGACTCTGGAGCACATTGATTCAGCTAGACTAGCTATCAGTGAGCCGCAGGGATCCTCCTGTTTTCACTTCCCATGCTGGGTTTACAGGCATGTGCTGCTGTGCCTGGCTTTTATATAGGTGCTTCATGTCTTCATGCTTGTTTGGCAAACACTTTACTGGCTCAGCCATCTCCCAAGTCCCAAGGCAAGATATCAAAGTAATTGAATAGTATTTTAGTAGCCACAATGATTCCATGTACTGTCTTCAAAATCACTCCCCAAAGCCCCTGTTGCAATCCAGAAAAGGATTGTTGTTTCTTACCAGGAGTGAAGGCTTTGTCGATTGTTGCTGAAAGGCTGACCAATCTGAAATCGTGGAGTAAAAGAAAAGACTGAGTGGCTAGAGATGGGCAATCGCTTAGCAGCCTGGCCCAGCTCAGGCCTTAAGAAGCAACTTCCCTGCCGTGCTTTGCCACAGTGCCACTGCAGGTCTTCAGGAAGAGAGGAGCCTTGGCAAGAGTTGTGTGATTCATGCTTGAAGAAAACGACCAAGAGAAGTGTGTCTGTTTTTAAGTCTGTGTCCACTAAAGGCAAAAAAAACATCACGTTTTGGGCTGAAGTGAATGTTCAGTGGTTGAGGTGCTTGCCTGCAAAGTCTAATGACCCAAGTTTGATTTCCTACTGCCCATGTAAAGCAGATGCACAAAGTGGCGTGTGCATCTGGAGTTCCTATGCAGTGGCTGGATCCCTGGCACACTCATTCTTTTTGTTTGTCTCTCTTCTCTATTTCTTTCTGTTTGAAGTTAATTAATTAATTAATTAAAAAGAAATTTGAAAAAAATGTTATAATCTTTTTAAATATGGTGATTGCAGACAAAACAAAGTGTGGAGACAAAAAGCTGCAGCAGCTCCAAGGACACAAGAACCACTATCCTCTCTTCATTCCCAACCTTGCTAATTCACAAATCTTTCCCTTCTTGAAACTGCCTTCCATCCCAGCAGTCCATTCTGTTTGCTTGAAGGATCCATGCTAAATGTGATCTACATGCGGGTGGTTCTGGTTTGTGTTCTTGGAAGTCCACTCCATGCTCCAGGATTTCCAAGCCCTAAGTGGCAGGTGACTCCTCTAAATCTGGAGATGCTTTTGACACGTGCAGTCAAATGAGGTTTTCATCCCACATGGAGGGACAAATAGGCCTTTCACAAATCACTCATTCTTTCATTGGTTAGGGTTTGTAGGAAAGAGGAATTTCCACATGGTATTCGTTGGAGTATAAATTGGTACACCCTTTTGGGAGACTGTTTTGACAATATGTGCTAAGAGCTTTCTAAATGTATTCATGATTTTTAATTGTCTCATTCTTAGGATTGCTAGATAATTTGTTATGTGAGTGAAAGGCAGTTCCTGCCAATAAGCAAGTGATTAAAAGAATCTAGAAACATCTTTAAACACTTGGAATGATGTTCCCAAAGTGCTAGTAAATGAATTAGCCTACATACAATTTAGTTCCTTTTTCTGGTAAGAAAAAGACCTCTCAGAGAGGTCTAGAAGGAAATGTCCCAAAGAGATAACAATTCCCGAGTGTGAAGTATTCACAATTTTCTTTAGTCTTATCTGTAGTAATTTCTTTGTCATCATGCACAACTCATGTAATAAAGCATTTCCAAAATAATTGTTCAAAAGCCACCTGTATTCTAGTAAGTGCTGAGGTAACTGGAAATTATTTATAAGAAGATAAGAAGGTAAGAGTATGCTATGTAATTTGGTAAGCATCCTTTCTTGTACACATGCATAATTTTACAACTTCCATAAAGTTGACTTACTGGGATTATTCTCCCCAATTTTCCCTCATGAAGCCCTGGTTTTATGTGGATTATTTTCCTGGACTGGCAAAATATAAAAAATTAGGGCCAATTATTGTTCCCTCGTTCTTTTGCCTGTTACCTGTAACTTTCCCTTCATCTCCCCTCCCCCATTCATATGAAAAGTAAACAAGAATGCAGAGCTCCAGCAGACTAACTGAATTAAGTTCTATCATGTAGGAGATTTGAAAGGCCATTTGCCATGACTTTCTGAACTTCGGGCATGTAACAGTGAGGCTGCATAGCTGTACTGCTCCTAGTGTGGCGTACACAGTTCATCTATATAGCAAACTAAACAGAGTGCTCTCCGCCTGTTGGCTGCTTGGTATTATGGATGGGAAACAATATATGAAAATGGTAGATTTATTTATTGAACATTTTTTCTACTGTTTGCAGATCCAGGACAGCAATGCTGGGTGGACTTTGGGCTACATGCTGAACTTGACCAACATGATTCCTGCTGAAGAGCCATTGTCTGCACCTCTCTCCCATTCCACCTACATCTTCCTCATGGTTCTCTTCTCCCTGATCCTGGTTGTGGTGGCCATCATAGGCATCGTTCTCTGTAATAAGCCTTCATATATCTGGAAAGACACAGTATAGCAGGAGCAGCTGCAATCTGCTGGCTGGACTGAGAAACCCTTTATCCAGGGAGCGCTGTCTGCCATACTGTGTGCAAGGTCACCCTTTCTGGCTTGCTAGGACCCATCTAGATGAGCACGACGAGCATGACACTTCCTTGGTTTGCTGAAGCCTTTCCTTGGAAGGTAGTCACCACCATCTCCCTCAAGGACTTCCTGGCAGACACTCCCCTGTGTGTCTTTCTCAGCTACCCTCTTTCTCTTGTACTTTGTGCCACCTTCCATGGTGAGTTTTACTTTATAAAAGAACAATATTGACTTTTGTCTAGAAGAACTGGTAGTCTGGACTCCCATGCTGCGAAGTTGAGCTGGCTAAAAGAAGAATCTCAGGAATTGGTTCAGTCATGCCTTTTGAAAATTCCCCTCTCCCTCCCACTTCCCATTTATTAAGAAAACCATGTAGTGCCTTTTGAGAGAGGAGACACATACCCATCCCAAGCTTGCCCTTCGGTTAGAAGAATTTGCTAAAGTAGATGAGTGCTGAAGCCAAAGAGTTCTCCAAAGGTATTTGTGTGTGCCTGCAGTAAAAGCATTTCTCAGTCCCCTGAAAGCAAAGATGTGAATGCATCTAAATTCCTTGGAAATGCAAAATATGCCACAAAGTAGAACACTCAGGCCAGAGATTTTTCAAAAATCAGATGCACACACAGGCATTTAGAGATCAGGAGATACTAGTGATAGGAAGATACATGTTAGAAAGAAAAATACAGTTACAACTCAGGATTGGGAAAATAGACTCTCTAATTCATCTTTTGGAGTTTTGTTTTTGTTTTATTAAAACCATATAATGTAGCTAGGTGTGATGGCACCTGCCTTTAATCCTAGCACAGGAGGCAGAGGTAGAAGGACGGCTGTGAATTTGAAGACATCCTGGGACTACATAGTGAATTCCAGGTCAGCCTCAGCTAGAGTGAGACCCTACCTCAAAAAAAGACAAAAATAAAAAATAACCATATAATGTAAACTTCACTATCTTTACATTCAGTTAAGTACAACTCAGTGACATTTAGTATGCTTCAATGTCATAGAAACTTCATTTTGTAACATTTCATTCCCAAGAAGTTGGCTGAGAACAAGACCATACTTGGGTAGTCTCAATCCATAACCTTTTCTTTGACAGCTAAATGTGCTAACCATTTGCATCACAAAGATGACTGAGTTTTAAAGCCATGCTACATTGTGTGAGAGAGTGGCATTAATTCTTTGGCCCTGTCATGGTATCTACATAGCACAATGTGCCAGGGACCAAGTCTGAAACTTGCTGCCCCCATCATACAAATACAGACCTTATTTCCTTATTCCATGGAATGCTATGGGGGAATAAGTGACTATGGACTTTATCTTAGAAACATGAAGAGACTCCATTTCTTACCTGTGAGCCTTGTTGCAAGAGTATCTGCTAAGCAGAACTTACCCCAAGCTGTCTGTCCATCTCTGGATCTGGGGACTGAGTTGAGCTGATAGAGAAAGGAAAGCTCTCTAGAAAACTAGAAGCCCAAATATCTCTGTATCTCTTGGGCAGCCAGACTATTTTTTTCTACAATAGTCTTATGATATTCACAATTGAATTTACTGGACCTGCTGATTAGAGAAGCCAGATTAGAACTTGTTCAAACTATTGTTTCCAGTGGCAGTTGGTATGTTTATCTACGGCTGCCATTGACTGAGCATTTGTGGTGTAACATGTTCTGTGCTCAAGTGTGTCATGTTCATTTCTCATTCACCCCTCACAGTCTGAAGGAGTGAGCTCTTGCATCCCAGTTCCCACTGCAGAGCTGAAACTTGGATGCACAGCTTCTGCTCCAAGCCTATCACTTTTTCTTTTCTGAACACTTTCCCCCAGCACATGGGAATTCAAGTTCACAAGTGTCCTTCAGAGCTCACAAGTGTTTTCTTATTCTATTTCTGTCTTGTTCCTAGGTCCACAAAGTGAAAAATTTAAAAGTTATCTATGATATTTTGGGACCGAACTCTACTTATGAAACTCTCAATTTATAGAGACAATCCACAGGCATCCTCAATTTTATTAGGAGAAAGGTTGATCCAGGTATTTGCTTTGGGTCCTTGTGGATGGAGCAGGTCAAAAGAGATGGGCCACAGTCAACTAATTTCAATACTGGATTGACTACTGGTTATAACTGATTACTGGTTGTATTAGTTACTTTCTCTTGATTGTGATCAAGCACCTGACAAGAAGCAGTTTCAGGAAAGAAGGGTTTATTTCAGTTTACAGTCTGAGATTACAGCTCATCATGGCAGGTGAGGCATGGTGGCAGGAGCTTGAAGCAGCTGGTCACATTCAGTCTACAGTGATGAAGCAGAGAGCGATGACTACTACTGCTCAACCAGCTGTCTCCTTTTTATACAGTCCAGGATCCCAGCCCACCCCAATTCACATCATTAAAATAATCCCTCACAGACTTGCACAGAGGCTAATCTAGATAATCCCTCAGGTGATTTTAGGTCCCTTCAAATTGACAATCAGTATAAACCAGGATATAATTCGTGGATGGACTTTCATCCAGGACTCAAAACTGTTTCTGGTAACCCTGTTTCTTTATAAGGTAGGAGTTCTTTTTCTATGAACCCATAAAAAATAAATCAACAGAAATGGTTATATCTGTAGACAAAAGAATAAAACCACTTAATTACACATAATATGTGTTTGTGCACATGTGTTGGGAGAGTTTCTACTCATCCAATTAGTAAGACATGTGAAATGTGATATAAATAAATCTTTCAAAAGTACATTTTATTTAACATTCTAGTCAAGATCCTTATAAGAAATAGCTGGTATACTTCGAACTGTGAAACAAGGAGTGTTTAAGAAAACAACTAAATTCAAAATATTCTCAATAATGAATTAATGTAAATATTATTCATATATGGTTTTCAAAATCTGTGCATATTACATTTACAGGACATTTCAAGTGCTCAACACTCACTACATGTCCCTAGTGGCTACCAGACTAGCAGTATGTCTACATGTATAGTTATATACATGTAGAGTTAAAAAAATAAGTAATACACTCTCATTGTGTTTTCCTTGGAGGGGAGGGACTTAACAACTAAAAATGGTATAACATCCCTGCTATTACAATTATGTGAATTTGAACATTATTCTTACACAAGCCTTTAAGATCCAGATAAGAATTTCACTTTGACCCTGTGGTTTTGCTGCTTCATGTGCAGACAGAGATGCTTATTATTTGGGCCAAGGTGCCTGATATGAACTTGGTCAAGTTTCATCTGGATTCAAAGATAATAATAAATGCATGCATTCCTCAAAATGTAAATTTAACTACTAATAGCTTATAGACAGAACAAAATTTGATACATAAAAGTAAAAGTAAATACTAAAATATATTGTCATTTTATTCAGAGAAAAAGAACTTAATTTTATGAAAATTAGCCTGATTAAAATTCCAATAATTTCTATCTTGTTAGAACATATCTCATAATTTTTGTTTTTGTTTTTCAAGGTAGGGTCATACTCTAGCCCAGGCTGGCCTGGAATTCATTATATAGTCTCAGGGTGGCCTTGAACTCACAGCAATCTTCCTACCTCTGCCTCTTGAGTGGGATTAAAGGTATATGCCACCACACCCAGCAGCATATCTTATAATTTGCTGTATAGTTTTTATTTAATTTTTAAATTAACCTCAAAGTTTCCATGACTTTCCACAATAAGCACTGCTGTTCACATTTGCAGGTCTGCTGGGCAGCAGGCAGCTCACTCTACTTCAGGTGAAAGTATGTCAGGCCAGTCCCTCCAGGTCTTGTTCTCCTTGAACTCCAGGTTTGTGGGACAGGTTTTCATGATGATAAGGGCTTCTGACAGCGGGAAGTAACAAGGATGTCTTTTTAGGCCTTGGCCAGAACAGACCCCTTGTCTTCTGTCAATATTCTATTGACCAAAACAAGACATATAGGCAAGCTCAATATTGAGTTAGACATTTCTGGGAGGAATGGCAAAGTTGTATGGCAAAGGACATAGGCACAATTCTAATACAGAAAAGGACTGAAGCGGTGGGTACAACGATTCAATATGTCTGTGTCACATGAAATGTAAAGTGTGTTTCCTATATATTACAATATACTTCATCTTTTTTAAAAAAATTAAAGTTAAAAAAATTAAAGCTTTTGGGGTTGGAGAGATGGCACAGCAGTTAAGGTGTTTGCCTGAAAAGCCTATTGACCCAGGTTTGATTCCCCAGTACTCACATAAAGTCAGATGCACAAAGTGGCATATGCATTTAGAGTGTTTGTTTGCAGCAGCTGGTGGCCCTGGTGCACCCATTCTCCTTGTCTGTCTCTCTTCTATTTCCCTCTGCTTGCAAATAAATAAAATGTTAAAAATCATAACTTCCTAGGCTTTTTCTTTTGTATAGATATTCTTTCTAGCCTGTGGGACCCTGCTGAGAGGCACGGAGAACATAGAGTTAAAGGAGAGTTGAGACTGCCCTGAAACCCCGATAATCTCATTCTTATCTGAGACCAGTAGGAGTTCAGCCATCTGTCTCCTCCACCTCCCCTAAATTCCAGCCCCTTAGTAGGCCCCAACAAACCTTGGTAAGCCCAGACACTTCAAGGCCTGAGTTTATTGGAGTTCACATACTTCATCTATAAGGTAATAACAAGCCCCGGCAATGAAAAGTTTAAAGGTCACAGCTCCTCTACAGCCACCGCCATCTGTTACATGCCCAGAGTCACGTAATTCCCGCCATCTGGGGCTGAGAAAGCCCCCCAACTTATCTATGCAAACCAGGCATAGACAGGTTACTGGCCTCTGCCAATCCTTTCATGAGACATCCACAGGGCACCCTACCCCTGTCAATCCCCTTGCCTCTTATGCCCCTGCCTCTTCTTTTCCCTCCTAAATAACCCCAAGACACTGCAAGTGTCTCCCAAGAGTTCTTCCTCTCTTCAGCTCACTGCTATCCCAAAACTGTCCACTCAGCTGCATGGATGAACCAGGGTGTTAGTGTTCAATGATCCCCTGCCCAAGGAATCCACAGACCACATAGCCTTTGGTAGAATGTTCTGGAAGCTCCCAAATTAGCCTCATTCTAAACTGGTAGATTTTCTGAGAGACCATCTGAACACTTATTTTTCTTACTTTATATCTTTAGGACAAATTATAGCCAATTACCTAGTTTTCCTTTTCTGAATTTGTTTGTTTAAAAGGCAGATAGAAAGTGTGTGTGTGCGCCCATGTGCTAGGGTCTCTTGCCACTCTGCAAACAAACTCCACATTCATGTGCCACGCTGTGTGTCTGGATGTACATGGGTATTGGGGACTTAAACCCAGATTGGCAAGCTTTGTAAACAAGTGCCTTTAACTGCTATCTCCACAGCCTCAATTACCTAATTTTTTCATTTACATATTAATATAAACAAGTCTTTTTTTTAAAGTCATAGATATAATGGATTTTTCAATGGTACCTCCATGAGCATTCTCTTAGATAAGTGACATCAGGACCATTCATTTCATGAGAGAATTGCTAAAAAATTTTACAGTTTCCGAATTAGATATTTTCTAAATTTAAATTAATATAATGATAAATTATAAGCATTAGAGCTGACTTTTCATTTATATATTCCTTCTCCATGCATGCTGAATAGCAAAACTCATTAAGAACATGGATTAGACAGGTAAAACACTCATCTAAGAAGCAAATTTATCCTTTTGGGTGAAATTATAAGAAAAGAAAGTTCTAGAAGCTGGACATGATCTATATTTGAGAATAACTTCAATCTTTCACTTCTAACCAGTTTCTCCTCCTGTATTGTGTATGATTAATGTCATTACTGCCTCAGCTAGCCAAGATCTGACTAAACCTCAACAATAGGACTTCCAATTTTGCCTTTGTAACAGGTTTTTGACTCCCACTTCCAATCCTATTGGTATTGCCCCAGTAAAGATCTATAATATGTTCATATACTGATACCAGAAATGACGGTCTTGACTCCAACTTAGGACTCATTCACTTTATTCCCTAGCTGAAATCACCAGTGGTTTTCCACTATCTATAAGAGTCAGTCTCCCAAGAGCCAATCCCTGGCTGTCTGCTCTCTCCAGGCTCACGTCCCATCTGACATTCAGCTCCATGTTCTCTATACTCACTCTGTCCAGGTAAAGTGATTTCAACATAGGATACCCTTACCCTACTCTACCTTCACAGGTTTGCTCAAATGCCATTCCTTTCTTGAAACTATGTCCCAATCTCTGAGTCAAACCACTTCTTTGTGTCCTAACTTCCCTATGTTTGGACTTCCAGTAGAGAACTCAGACATTCTATCCAATGTTAAGATTATGTTCTTTGGGGCAAAATATGTGACCTGTTTTTTTAAAGAAGAGTCCAGAGCTATTTTAGCAGGACCTAAGATAGCAGTCCTAAATGGTCTCCTCACCTACTCACCTACTACCAGGTCAGTAGGTTCATGAAGTTATCTTTTGATATGACCATATTCTTCCTCCAGCATTTCCCAGCAGCTCCATTGATTTGTCAGTGAAACTTGCTTTGGCTACTCTAGCCTTATGGAACTTTCCTTATTGGTATATGAATTAAATTTCTGTAGAGCTTACCATGTAGCATTTAATATAAATATTAAAATAGAATTTTAAAATAGAATGATCCTAAATGACCATGCTTATAACTTTTAATGTGTATACAAATCACCCTGGGATCATATTGAAATACAAATTTAATTGATTATAACTTTTAATGTGTATACAAATCACCCTGGGATCATATTGAAATACAAATTTAATTGATTAAAAAATGATTCAGTAGGTCTAGGGTGAGGTCCAAGTTTATGCATTTCAAACAATGCCTTTACTGTTGTCCAGGGACTACACTATGGGTACCAAAGATGTTGACCACTTTATCACTTCATGGAGTTTCTCTTCCTGGCATTCAGATAACTGGTCATCTGCTACTGTCAGCTAAAAAGCACAGTTGGCTATCTCAAGTACCAACCAAAGCTCAAGTTCAAGCCAAACAACAAGGGTTTGTCAGTTTTCAGTGCCTCCAGAGATTCCTCCCTGCCTTGTCTTCTACTTTTGGGAAGTCACTGCCTTACACTGAGTGATGATCTGATTGATGCCCCTTGAGAAATTTCTCCAGCTCTCTTGCCTTGCTCCTAGCCTTCAGTGAGTTACACTCCACCCCCACCCTCACCCCTTGCCCTGCTTTCTTCTCTTAAAGGCCCACAACAAAGAGTGGTCAGTCCATATGCAACCTTGAAAAGTTATTTAATAGGGAGTCCCCTGCACCTGCTTAAAGCCAGATGCAAAGTGACACACGCATCTGTGATCTCAACACACCTATGACAATGGCAGACAAAGCTAGGTGAATCCAAAGCCCATAGCCAGCTAATCTGACACTCATTTAAGTCTGGCAGTTTATTTGTAGCAGCAAGAGACTCTTTCTCAAAGAGGGTAGAACACTGACACCCTAAAGTTGTCCTCTGACCCCCACGCATGTGCTGTGGCCTGTGCACACGTATGTGCACAAATAAATAAATTTTTAAAGAAATATTGAAAGTTTTGCTGGCTCTTATTATTCCTGTCTATGGTAGATTTTCCCTTCTGTCACCCTTCTAGGAAAGCTAATCACTTTTAGAAATAGGTCTTCTAACAAACTGATTTTATACATTAATCAGCTGGTTAGATGCTACAATTTCTTTACATAGGCATATGATAATTATTTGCAAAATGAACAAATAAACTATAAGGAAAATTTTATTTAAATTTAAATATTTTTATTATTTGTAATTGAATACATATGTGTATGTATATATATGGGGCAAAATGTGACATTCTGGTCTATTTATAGTCATTCATACATTCAAGTTTTATATACATTCATTTATACATTCAATCAAGCTAATTAACAAACATCAGTCACCTCACCAACATCAATTTTTTGTGATAAGGGCATTTAATCTTTAAGCAGAAAATTCTTTTTTAAATAGTTTGCAATAAGAAGTGAAATTCATTATTGTATATAAATAAAAGAGCCTCAAAAATCAAATAGAATTCCAGTTTTGAAAAACCTTCAACATTCCACTTCACTTCCCCTAGTGGTTGAGGTTTCCACATTTGGTGCCCAGGAGGAGGCCCCAAGAGCTCTGTGTCCCAGGCTAAACCCATCTCTAGGCATGATCCCGGCTCCAGCTCCCCCCCAACCTGAAGCCACTGCCCAGGGTGCTCACAGATGCCCAGCTTAGGACCTTTAGGGGTGATGAGTAAAAAGAATTGCCAAGTATTCCTAGTTTGGATTTTCAGGCTGTGAGTTACTTGCTATCCTTCGAAGCTACCACATATGCCAGGCTATCGTAGTCAGCCACATGGCACTGGGATGAATAGCCAAACCAGGCACAGTTTTGGGAGGAAAATATTTATTAAAGTAACAGATCCAAGCAGCAGTTCTTCCAGCCAGGAAGCTGGAGAAAAACTGATAAACTCTTGAATCTATTGGGGGACATCCATTCAAACTACCACATAGGCCAAGTGCATTACAGGCTGTGAACGCAAGTTCTCAGAAAGTGCCACAGCCACTGAGCAAATAGACCTGCAGAGGTACAATGCTGCAGAGACAGAGCAAAACTACCTTGGGGGCACCTTTGTCCCTTAATTAGCCATTTAATTGTCCACCTCTTGTGTCTGAACTAACATCCTGACCATGTATTATTATTTTGAAATGTAAAAACAGACTTCTGCTTTGCTGTAACTGTAGCCTGGGAGCTGGGGATTAGAATTTAGATAATACCCAGCAAATGCCAATGTTCCTCAGAATTTAAGGAGTACCTGAATTCTTGTCAATAGAGTTAAAGAATTAAAATTATAGACCACCAGAGGATAAGGTAGTGGGAGACTTTATTCAAAAGAGAATGGGAAGTTACAGAGTTCTCCAGCCACCAGTGTGGAGAGAACACATGGGAAAGGGTTTAACAAAATCTATGCTGTTCAGCCAAACAAGCAAAAGAAGAAAAGATAACAGAGTGCTCCCGTCATGAGGAAAAAGGTTCATGTGGGAAAAATCTAAAGCCTTCCCTCATCCCAGCCATTAGCTGGGGTAGGGGAAGGCCTTACATTCCTAAGGCCTGGAGATTCAGAAGTCCTTCTAAAGTACCCTATGCAGGAATAAGACACTGGACTTTCAGTGACTTTTTAAAACATCCACAGGTAAGCCAGAGAGAAAGCTGGTTGAGAAACACCTCCCACTCAGGGGGGCTGGGGGTCAGGCCTGGAATCCTTGAACTTGCCTGAAACTGTCACATGACCACCTACCTGCTAATGTATTTGCAAATTGCCTTGAGTTATGACCTTCTTTGGTTCTGTAACTAAAAAAAAAAACTTTCATGAAACTGTTAATACGTTAGAGCATGAAATTGGGGCAGCCTAAGTCTGTGTTCCCAGGCAATGGTCAACATATTTAGCTCCAAAGTAAACTGCCTCTTATCTCCTTTGAGATGGGGAGGGGGAAGAAAAAGCAACTGTATCAGTTTCCTTAGAAATACTTATAAACACTCATAAAAGTTTTGAGAGGAACAAAAAATGTTTCATAATTATACGGAGAGCCAAGGAATCTCACCCCTGCCCCACACGGCACGCGGCTCAGAAGACCAAGCCAAAGAGAGCATCAAGGGGTGATGTCTGCACAACTCAGCCTAGGTGTTGGAAAGGCACTAAACAGTAACCGGTCTCATCTCCACTGGGACAATGCATCTGCCAAACCTTGATCCAGAGGTGTGAACCGGAAGTAAAAGCACACCTCCCATGTCAGGGCAGGTTGCTGCAGCTAAACCTCAGTAGGAAGGTGAGAGTTCAAATCCCATCCCACTGGTACTGACCACTGCAGAAGCTTGCTTTTGGTGGGGGGGATTTGATGGACATTTCTTTCTTTTTTTTTTTTTAGCTCAACGATATTTTTTATTGACTAAAATGAGTTACATTATCTTTTATAATTTGACTTTTATGATGATGTAGGAAAGATTATTTCTAACACCTTATTAGCTGTTCTCTCTGTATCATTTCCCACCTCCCAGAAAATACTTGTCAAATTATTATTAATTTAAATGGGTAATGTTCAGACTATCTCTTGTCTATAGCCATAATTTTCAATTCTTTTTAAAACTTTGGAGCAGTCATTGAATGGAAAAGTAAATCTATACCCCAGATGAGAAATAGCTTGGATTTACCACAACTGAAGTTTACTGGTTTACAACTCCAGGTGAATCTCTACCTCTGTGTCACAGATCACCCTAAGATGGGGAAGGGGAGGATAGAGAGCACTGTGCTGCTCCCCGCTGCTCACAGGGAGCTGAGCAAAACGGACAATGGAGGTCTTCTAAGGGGAGGAGGGGAGTCTTCTGAGGGGAGGAGGTTTGTTCCTCTTAGGAGATGGAGGTTTAGCATGCCTTCTGACCAAACAGTCCATAGCACAATCTGGTTGAATTTAGCATGACATTTGTATTCTTCAAGAAGTAAAATTTAAATTAAGCTCCTCCTTCCCACTTGTCCTTTACAAACACGGAGGGGATGGGCTGCAGGCAGGGTATTTTGTTGTAGCTAACCTGCTGGTCCTAAAAATCAAGATCCTCCTCCTTTCATCTCCTTAGTGATGGGATCACAGGACTGCATGGTGATACCTGATCTCCTCCTCCATTTTAGAGCTGGGATTTTAAACCAAATGCCAGAAGGTCGACATACTAAATGAAACATGACCTGAATAAGAACTGATAAGGCATTTGAGGGGCTGGTGAGATGGGTCTGCCATAAATGCCCTTTCGAAACGTCGAAGCCTAAATTCAGGTCCCAAGTCCACCCATAAAGCCAGATGCAGCATGCAGCATGGTCTGGTGGTCACCAGAGCTCCTTTTGAGCCCATTTCCCCCTCCTTCCTGGAAATTTTTTAAAAAATATCTTTATTATGAGTAAGTATATACATTGTATGAGCAAATCTTGTGAATGTGTTCCCGTTTCCCTCCTCTCTGTCCCCTACTCATTGGGGTCTTTCCTTGGTGTGCATACTGGATCTGTCCATAGGATAGAGGGTTATGAACTGCACCTGAGGTAGCCAGTTTTTCATTGTTTTTTTTTTTTTTTCATCCTTCCCTGGGACAGGGACACTAAGCACGAGGTCAGTGGGAGGCAGAGCCAGGAGATCCCAGAAGCCCGCAGGAGAAACCCTGTCTCTAGAGAAGGTGGAAGGAGAGGAAAAACACCCCCAAAGGTTACCCACTGACATCCACATGTGTGCTGAGGCACATGCACTCTCATACACATCATACACATAAATAATAAACATAGAAAAAACTTCAAAAACCCAAACATAAGCTGAATCGGAAAACCTCTGCATAAGAGATTAGGCCACTTTTTAAAAAGAATATTCTGGTGATACGGGTTACTGATAATTAATATTCGTAAGCAACATGGAGGGAGAGATAGAGAGAGAGTTTTGGAATCCTCCCTTCCCCCTCCTCCTACTGCGAGTTCGTGTCCTCTAATGCCAAAGAATTGTACACAGGGACAGAATTAAATTTTAATTACACATTTATTCTAATTTAGTATATTAGGAAAAGGGGAGTTGGATGGGAAATTCTCCCAATCACCATGTGAGAACTTACAGAGTTCTCCAGCCACCAGTGTGGGGAAAACATGTGTCAGAGAGTTCAACAGAGCTTATATTATTTAGCTAAATAAGCAGCCAAGGATAACAGAAAGCTCCCATCATGAGAAGGAGAGGTTCATGAGGGAAAAAGTCTGGAGCCTGCCCACCCCCAGCTAGGGTGGGGGGGGGAGGCTTTACCTTCTTAAGGCCTGGAAATTCAGAGATCCTTCTGCGGCCTGGCCATGTGGGGAAAAAGGGCCGGCTTCCTCTAGGGAAGCTAGTTTTAAGTCCTCTCCAGGTGAGTCAGAGAGACAGCTGATTGGTTCATATCTGACCAATCAGTTTTAGTGCCTAGGTTGTAGCTCTAACTAGACACCTCCTATTCAAAGAGAGGGGCTGGAAGGGGAGGGGTGGTCCCTGCAGACACCTGACTGTCACACTGAGTGATGATTCTTTCTGCTACTTCCTCCCCTCAAAAACATAAAATGTCCTTAACCTTGAAAATACTTAGGATTCCACTTTTCCTGCACTCAGGCCTGGCAGTACCTCAATATGTTTAACACTTAGTGCATGCCGTGTGTGTGTGTGTGTGTGTGTGTGTGTGTGTGTGTGTGTGTGTGTGTGTGTTTAAAAGTACATCCCCCTGTATGATGATCCCAGAAGTTGTGTTAAGGAAAAGCACCAACATGCATACCTGTCCACTTACTCAGTGGCAAGCACTGTTGAAAATATTCTTTGACTTTTTTTCTTTCTCTACTGTCATTGCTCCTAAATACCTAGGCTAAGTGATCCCTAGAAAATAAAGATCAGAGAACCATCCAGGGTTTCATTCATAATAATAATTTGGCCAAATAACTGTGAAACTGCATTGCGTTTGCTGGTGAGTAATTCTTTGATATGACTTCTGAGTTCCATTTCCTCAGGCCACAGTGAACCTACCTAACCTGGACCATTACTTTTACAGCAGTTTCTTTCCTCGTTCCCAAATGTAATGCGCTCTGAATAAGTTTCTCCAGAATGGCAGCACCAAGCACTCAAGGGGCCACGGAAAGCATCTGGTAAACATGTGCTGTGTTTAAAGGAATGGAAGCAAACTTAGTGCCACTCTTCTGACCTCCACACTCGCCACTCCCAAACCCCACAATTTATTCAAGTCCTTATTTTAACTAGGGTCAAAACACTGGGGATAAAAGAAAAGCCAATGTCTATTGTTTCTTTTATTTAGCGATGGTGACCTACAGGGGTGACATCTAGCAGGCCCTATTTTTAACCTCCTCCTCCCGGCTCTCTGTCCCTCCTCCTTCTCTTCCCTTTCCTTTTCTCCCCCTCCTCCTTTTCTTCTTCTTTCCTTCCTCTTTTTCTTTTTCAAGGTAGGGTCTTGCTCTAGCCCAGGCTGGACTTCAGTGTGTAGCCCCTGGGTGGCCTCGAACTCATGGTGATCCTTCCTCCTCTGCTGGGACCAAAGGTGTGCGCCACCACACCCAGCTGCACCTGCCTTTTTTTATGCTTGCAAGAAAAGCACTTTGTTGTCCTTATTCATCAGTAACTTTTGGCTGCCTTCTCCCTCCCATCCTGTCACCTCCACACAGATAACAATGCTCTCTTCCCTATCAGAACCCATCCTTTTGTTTTTGTTTTGTTTTTCGAGATGCTCTAGCCCAGGCTGACCTGGAATTCACTATGGAGTCTCAGGGTGGCCTTGAACTCACGGTGATCCCTCTGCCTCAGCCTCCCGAGTGCTGGGATTAAAGGCATGCACCGGGTGGCATGAATTGCAAGCTCTGGGGAAAAAGAGAATTTCGCGGAGGTGCAATCCCAGCCCTTCTCCCCAGCGAGCGTGACTCCAGCAGCCGCGGGGACCGGGACTCAGGCGCGCTGTGCGCATGCTCGGCCTCCAGGGGCGCAGCCCGTACCGGTGCCCCGACGGCGGGGCAGGAGCGGCTCGGTGCGTCGGTTCGCCGTCTCCTGCGGAACGACAGGTCAGTGCCAGGCCAGGAGAACCACCGGAGGACTAGGAATCGGGATGCTGTCCATGAAAAGAACTGCAAACACCTAGGACGGCTGGCAGGGAACAAAAGCTGTTGCCCTTGCTTCTGTGGAGAAGTGGGCGTGACTTTGGTAGTTGTGGGGAAAAGGGAGTTGCCAGGGAACGAAGGTAATTCTTAGGTATTTGAAAAAAATTTTAACCCACTGCGGAAATGATTTTTTTCTACTATATCAGCATGTCTTCATAACAAAACTTTACGCCATAAGTAGATTTCATATATATCCTCTGGTATGCTTCCACCACAAAACAGCTTTCTCATTGTCTAAATGGGTTTAATAGAGATCTTTGGACTTTCCATGTGTAAAAAAAAATCTATTCATAATGATGTTTAGGTTCCCTTCCTAATAGTTAGAACTCCTACTTCTTAGGCATGCCTTCTTACATTAATAGAACTTTTTTTCTCGTTAAATTTTTTGGTTAGTGTACAAGATAATGGACCTCAACATGGCATTTTCATATACATATCACTCATAACTGCCCCTCCCCCTCCCTGTCCCTCCTTCCACTGGGTCCCCTTCCTGCCCCCAAATACTTCCCTTTCTACTTTCATGTAATTCATATATGATATATATAACAATTATTATAATTTAAAACAGTTATATAACAATTCAATATTCTAGTTATGAAAGAGAATGTGATACTTGTATTTTTGTTTTGTTTTGTTTTATTTTTTGGTTTTTCAAGGTAGGTTCTCACTGTAGCCCAGGCTGACCTAGAATTCACTATGTAATAGCAGGGTGGCCTTGAACTCACAGTGATCCTCCTATCTCAGCCTCCCCAGTACTGAGATTAAAGGCAAGAAGCTCCACTACTACTCTCTCTTTGTCTCCTATACCCTTCCCCCAGTTCCTCTTCTACTTTCATGTTGTATGAGTGTGTGTGTGTGTGTATGTGTGTGTGTGTGTCTGTCTGTCTCTTCCCTCCTAAAAAGAATGTAAATTTAAACATATATGGAAAATATACAATATTTGTCATTCTTGGTGTGGTTATTCTCTTAACATCATGATATCCAAGTTCCATACATTTTCCTGCAAATGACATAATTTCATTTTTATCTATGACTGCATAAAACTCATACATATTACACTCCTATGTTGGTGGGTATGTAGGCTGAGGCCATATTTTGGCTATTGTGAACAGACTGTAAGCATGGGTGTGCAAGGGTCTCTATAGTACACTGACTTAGGTTCCTTGGGCACACACTCAGAGTGCCATTTACCAGACTTTCTATTAAACACTAAAGGTGAGAGAATATTAAGCATTAATATTGAAGGTGATAATCATTTCTTTGTATTTAGTTAAATTAGACATTTTAAACACTATATTTTAAATCTTAAGAATCACAATAGTCAGTCAGTTACATTTTCAGAGTTTATAATTCTTATGAACAATTTCTTATTTAGAGAGTGGAAATAAAGAACCATCATGAAAAGGACCTTGAAGAGAAGAGATGATATTTTTAAAAAGGTAAAGTGTTCTTGGAGTTTTTAAAGCATGGATTTCTTACACATTTTATCAGAAGGTGTATTTTCCTAAAGCTAGCTTGCATTTGCATTGGTTTGAGTTTGTACCCTGCCACACATTCTGATTCATAGAACTAGAGCATAATAGTATTGGATAGGATGAGGTTTGAGGAAGGAACCTCTGCTTCCTTCCAGGCAAATAGAAATTCATTTTATAAATTCATCTATTTCTGACATGGGTTTTGGCATGGTTTTTCTGCAGGTAACATGGTGATATAGGAATTTTGGAGTTCCCACCAACAGGATAATTTTGGGTGGGAATAACAACTGATTATTGGCCCACTAAACAATGTAATTCATTATGGACAATAAAAATTTTGGGGGGCGTCTCTGGATTCTTATGAATTCAAAACATAAAATCCACGGACCAGAGAATGAGGTTCATAATGATGTATTATAGCTTAGAACTTAAAGAGGGAGAGCTTTAGGAGAAGGGGAGCCTAAGGAAAGGAAGGAAGACATAGCTCTGGCCCAAGGAGACAAGACAGGGTTTGGGAAGCCCCGAACTTAGAGGAGAAAGAAAGCAAGGCAGAACTTTTGCCCAGGGAGGCAGGAGGAGAAGCCCATCTCGAGACTAAGATTGGGATTTTTTTTTAAATGAGCCCTGTGGATGGGCCACTGGTCTATCCAGTCTAGTCCTGATGCCAGGTGTCTAGAGTCAGGACTTCTGGAAAAAGGCAATCTTCCCAGAAATCTTTGTTCTCTAGGAAGAGCCTTCTCAGAAGAGAGTGGAAGGACTGAGATAGGAAAGGCTAGATCCTTCTGACCTGCAGTAAAGTGTGAGGAGCTAGATTTCCCCTAATTGCCCAAGGACAATTCTCTTGGTTAGCCAAGGGAAAGCTATTCACTTTGGAGTCCTGTCACCCCTAAACTGCCTCAGTGCATCAAGGGAGTAAAGATGGCTTTTTGGCATACTAATTTTCTTCCCCCTGTGTATGCATGGACCCAGTATTGTTAGATCACATGGTAGTTCTAGTTTGAAGGTTTTGAAGCAGCTTCAGGCTGTTTTCATTATCTAGCAACACTTGTACATCACACTTTAAAATGCCTCTTTTTATTTTTCACTTTTTCCAACCATAAGGACAAGGTAAACAATTCAATAATTCTGATTCTTCATGAGTTACATTTGTGTCTTTTATTAAATTCCTCATGCCAAATTGCTGTTTTAAAATATTTTATTTTTCTATTTGCAAAGAGAAATGAGAGAAAGAGAGAGGGAGAGAGAGAGAGAGAGAGAGAGAGAGAGAGAGAGAGAGAGAGAGAGAATTGGTGCACCAGGGCCTCCTGCCACTGCATACAAACTCTATATGCATGTACCACTTTGTGCATCTGGATCTCCATAGGTGCAGGGGAATCAAACCCAGGATTCCAGGCTTTGCAAACAAATGCCTTTAAGCTCTGAGCCATCTCTCCCACCCAGTAGCTTTTATTTTGATGTAATCCACTTTGTCTACTTTTGTTTTGGGGGTTCATATCTAAAATAATTATTGCTCAGACCAATGTCAGAGCTTATTTTCTTATATTTTCTTCTAGCAGCTTTATATTTTCAGGCCATACATTAAAGTCTATAAGCTATTTTGAATTTATATTATATAAAGACTAATTTAATTCTGCATGTTCTTTTTTTAAAATATATTTTTATTTATTCATTTTCAAGCAGAGATACAGAGAGAGAGAGAGAGAGAGAGAGAGAGAGAGAGAGAGAATATGCACCAGGGCCACCACCTTGTGGATCTGGCTTATGTGGGTCCTGGGGAATTGAACCCAGGGCCTTAGGTACTGGAGACAAGTGCCTTATCCACTGAGCCATCTCTCCAGCCCTGCATGTTCTTATTCTGTTGTCCTAACATCCTTTATTGGAGAGATTGTCCTTTTCCCATTGTGTACTCTTGGTACATTTGTTTTTTAAAAAAATCAGTTAATGGTAACTGTGTGAGTTTATTTTGGGGCTTTATTAGATTCCATTGGTCTATATGTCAGCTTTTATGACACTGCAATACTGTTCAATTACTATAGCTTTGTCATTTATTTTGAAATCAGAATGTGATGCTTCCACCTTTAAAAAATAGTTTTTTATATATTTTAAATGTTTTTATTTATTTGTAAGGTGAGAGGGAGAAAATGGGTATACTTGGGCTTTTTTTGCCCCTGCCTATGAACTTCAGATGCATGCACCACTTTGTGCTTGTGCATCTGCTTTACGTGGGTCCTGTGGAATTGAACCTTGGCCTTCAGGCTTTGCAAGCAAGCACCTTTATCTGCTGAGCCATTTCCCAAACCCATTTATTTATTTTCAAGAAGAGAGAAAAGGAAAGAGAGAGGGAAGAGGAGAGAGAGAGAGAGAGAGAGAGAGAGAGAGAGAGATTCTTGCACCACTTTGTGCATCCAGCTTAACATGGATACTGGTGAATCAAACTCTGGTCGGCAGACTTTGCAAGTGTATTAGTCAGGGTTCTCTAGAAGGAACAGAGTTGATAGAATGGATATATAAAAAAAAGGAATTTACTGAGACAGCTTACAGTAGTCCAATAGTAGCAGTCTGTAGGCCCACAGGTAAGGAACCAGTAGCTGTTCAGTCCACGTAGATGGATGTCTCAGCAGTCCCAATCCAGCCCAGAAGGCCTGATGAATCCCCGG
>PVHP010005911.1:0-62958 GCA_004024765.1 Zapus hudsonius
GATGTACATGGATAGAGAATGAGAAGCAGCACAGATTATCAGATATCCACAGCTAGAAAATTCCAAGCGAGACGGAACTCGGGTGGCAGCAAGGGGTGTAGTGGGAGGAATTCTCTTGATGGGTCACAATTACACACACACACACACACACACACACACACACACACACACACACCACACTCACACACACATTCAAAGAACTAGCCATGCAGGAATATCAAAGTCAACTGTACTATTCAAAATTGGTGTCTTGTTACAGGGATAATGATGTGGGTGGAGAGAGTAGCAAGGAGAGGATCATCTTCACAACTCAGCTCTGGCTACTCCTGCTGCTAGTATTTACTCTGAGAGTAGAGAGAGGCCACAGCTGGCATCTTGAGCTCCTAGACTGAGCATATGACCTGAAGTACATGCCTAAAGATACAGCAACAACAATAAACAACAAAAAATCCAAGCAATAAAATCACCTGAGATGCAAACATGCCAATGCAGTAATATAAACAACAAAAATCCAGGCAATGTAACTCCTCCCCAAAGAAATGGCCTCCAGTGAGAGCGAATTAGACCAAATGCCAGATAGGGAATTCAAAAGAATGATTGTAACTATGTTCAAAGAAATCAAACATCCTATAGGAATCCCGAGAACACAGAGAATCAGCTGAATGAAATAAGGAGGTTGATACAAGACATGAGTAAGCAAATATACATACTGAAGAAAAATCCATCTGAAATACTGAGAATGAAACACACAATAAATCAAATCAAAACTCCACAGAAAGCTTCACCAATAGAATGGATCAAGGCGAGGACAGAATATCTGAGTTTGAAGACAAGGTAGAGGATTTGAAACATTCCAACAAGGAGAAAAATAAATTTATAAGGTATGTACAGGAGTTTCAAGACACCCAGTACACTATGAAGAAGTCAAATCTGAGAATTTTTTTTTGTTTTTCAACATAGGGTCTCACTCTAGCCCAGGCTGACCTGGAATTCACTATGTAGTCTCAGGGTGGCCTTGAACTCATGGTGATCTTCCTACCTCTGCCTCCTGAGTGCTGGGATTAAAGGCGTGAGCCACCACGCCCAGCTAAATCTAAGAATTTTTGAAATAGGAGAACTTCAGTCTAAAGGCATAGTAGATATTTTCAACAAAATCATAGAAGATAATTTCCCCAAATTAGGGAAGAAGATACAGGAGGAATTTAGAACACCAAACTGACAAGACCATCTCCTTGTTATATTATAATTGAACTACTAAATATAAAGATCCAAGAAAATATATTAAAGGCAAGAGAGAACCAAATCACTTACAAAGGCAAGCCCATCAGGATAACAATAGATTTTCAACATAACCTTTAAAAGGCAGAAGAGCTTGGCATGATGTATTTCAAGTTCTGAAAGAACTGCCAGCCCAGACTACTGTATCCCTCAACCTGTCATAATTAAAGGAAAAAGAACTTTCCATGATAAAAGCAGGCTAAAGAAATTCATGACCACTAAATCAGCTCCAGAGAAAATACTTGAAGAGAAAGAAAAGCACATCAGGAAAGATTAAAGCTTGAATAATAATAGTTAATGCAAGAGTGAATAGAAAAAACACCAAGCACTAGGAAGTCAACAAGAATGACAGGAATGAATACACATCTTTCTGTAATAACTCTGAATATAAATGGTCTCCCACTTCATAGGGTGGAGTTTGAATCACATTAATATTCTTAGAAGGATAATTGTAGAACTTGGGCCTGACACAGAACAAACACTTCAATGCTAGCCATGGCTTAACTTGGACTTCCATAGCTGGGTTTACCATCTAACAATAACCTAGGGAATCAAGCATTCCTTCTTACCACCCAAGTCAATGTTTGGATCATAGTTTATGACAATCACTAGGAAAATCTCTTGATCATATTTACTCCACTTTAAATTCTTAGAGAGGCATATGTTCTTCAGGAAACCAGGTATTAAAATCTAGATTTTCAAAATTTGTTTGTGGGACTGGAGATGGCTCAGGGTTTAGTGCACTTCCTGCATAAGCAGAAGGGGCCTGAGACAGCCCCGAATCTACAGATTCCATGTGAAACAGCCAAGTGTGGCCATGCGTATTTGTAACCCTAGTCTGGAAAATCACTGTAGCTTGTGGGCTTGGAAATCTAAACACACACTTTAGATCAAAAGAAGACCAGGAGGAAAAGCAACTGAACGGACACCAGACATTCTGCTTGGGCCACCACGAGGACACTTGCACATGTATATACCAACACACCACATTACACACATGCACACAAAGCAACAACAAAGTGAAAATTCTGTTTTCCATGGTCACATTCATGGTAAAAAAAAAAAAAAGCTTTAAGGAAAACACAACTGTCACTAAGGTTCTAAAACAGAGAATTATTAGAAATTAAGAAAACCAAGGGTAATATTTTAAAGATAAGCGTCAAGTAAACATGTCTATATGGGTAAAGTGGAAGAACATGGAATATTTGGCTAAAGGTGCCACAGTTGAAACATAACTTCACTGCCTTACAGATCTGCCCACAGACACACACAGGAGAGCTAACTAGTTCCTTGAAAGAAATTCATTAATTGACAGTAATTGTTTTTTTCCTCTACTTGTTTTTAAGCTAGCATGAAGTACAGAGACTAGGATCATATGGTTGGGAACTCTGATGGCTTAAAGGAGATGCAGTGAGCCCAGAGCTTAGTGCTCTACCACTGAGCAACCGCAAATGCTGTCGGCTGTGCTTTCAAAAACATACCCAAGAAATGGATCCCTTTTCAGACCATCTCCACCGCCACCGCCACCACCTTGACGCAAGACAGACATTCCTATCCAGGCATCAGTCTGATCACTTCTTTTCCGGGCTCAGACTCCTCTCGTCTCACACAGAATGGAAGGCCCTTCATGATCTAGTTCCATTTCCTCCATCCCCAACCTTGCCTCTTACACTTCCTGCTTTCATACCATGTAGCCATGCTGGCCTCCATTAGAGAAATATTCCAGATGAGCTTCCACTTCAGGTCCTTGCAATGGCTGTTCCCTCCCCCAAGCATGCTTTCTCTAAGCTCCTTCAAATCTTAACTCCAACACCACTTCCAAGCAAGGCTTTCTTTGGACCTACTGCATAGCCCCCCTCCTGCACCTCTTGTCCCCTCAGCTCTGTTCACTAGCTTGATATATAAGCTATACTAATTTTTTTCTTGCTCATTTCTACCTTTCCCACTAGATTACAAGTCCCATGAAGATAGGACTTTTTTTTTCTGCTGCATCACCCAGTGTTTAGGGTTTGCTTTGATGCACACCAGGGATTGACGTATATGCTGTATGAACAAGTTAATGTAGGCTTCAGAAAGGTAAGTGTGAAAGAGGGCAATAGTTATGCAGTCATGCTGGTCCGATTTGCTGCGAGGCTGATACTTACAGAGGGAGCAATGACTTGAAGACCAGTTTTCTCTAAAGTAGCCCAAGATATACACTGGGAAAAAGGACCATGGTTCTGAAATTGTTTATCTTAGAAATTTAAGGGAAAAATGGATATTCATTAGTGTTCTGTTTGTGTCAAATGATTATGGATCACTCATGGTTCTTGAGATATCTTGAGGGAAGAGTCGAGTTGGAATACTTAAACATTAGCTGTAATTATATATTTGCATAATTATTCCTACCCAATGCAAGCAATCACAACTACAACTACCTGGGGCTAGAGAGAGAGCTCCGTGGTTGGAGAGAAGACTCTGATGTTTTTTTTTTTTTGGTTTTTCAAGGTAGGGTTTCGCTCTAGTCCAGGCTGACCTGGAATTCACTATGTAGTCTCAGGGTGGCCTTGAACTCACGGCAATCCTCCTACCTCTGCCTCCTGAGTGCTGGGATTAAAGGTGTGTACCACCACACCTGGCTAATTTTTTTTTTCTGATGTTTTAATGTTTGTTCTTCATGTTGTGCTTTGTGACTAACATTCTGGATCAATGGAAATGGTATGCTTGGGACAAATTAAGTAACTTTGAAATACGAAGATTGCCTTGATGAAAACCATAAGGATTATCTTTCTAGAAAGTGTATTTAGGAGGCTTATGTAGATACTTACTTTTTTCTTTAATAGAGTTGAAAAAGTAAGGCACTAGAAGAGAAAGAATATTCAAAGTACTTGAACAGAAAGCATCTAATTTAAGCTAGGCTTTTCCTACCCGTTAGAAGGAACTTCAGGCCCTTAGAGAGGAACATGAAACTTTTTGTCACTAAGGCTTATTTCATAGAGCTTAGCATGCAACTTGGGAAGAGGCAACTGTCTAACAGGACTTACCTTACTTAGAAAAGGCTCTATTATTCAACCACGAACACACTGTCATTAATGGATGACTTCCATAGGGAATCAGAGACTTTAAAGTATTACATATGCAAAGTCCTTAAGCATTTCATGGGTATTTTTTAAATGTCGGTTGAGTCTTTCAGTTTTTACTCCTGGCTTCTCATTTCTCAGTTGTACAAAAAAGAAATGCACAGAGGCAAATTCACATATTTATTTTGAAAAGTATTTACTTAGTTTGAATAAATTAATTGCAAATAAAAATTAAGCTACAATACATAGCCTGAATAGAAATGACAAGAACACACATAACACGGGACTCAAATTTCCTCGCATTAGTCACAGAGCATGGGACAACCTAGAAACGTCAAAAAATCAGTTAAAATCTTTGAAAAAGGGGTAACCAGCAGTTACTGATACATCACAGCTAACTTATAATACAAGTTTCCTGACATGCATTTCCTGAGTGAACCCAAATGATAATTTTTCAAAACAAGAAACTTTGACAAAAAAAATAAAATAAGATAGTCCATGGCTTCTAAGCAACATTTTTTAAAAGTCAGAACGTTAATGTTACAGGATAAATTAAAGCTCTGCTGCTACATACAAAAATTTGCTATAGTCAATTGAGTATTATACAACCTCTCAACCTAAAGGAAAGAAATCAAAAGACTGAAAGATGATTCTGTTTAATCTCAAAGTACACTGATTTAAGTGTCAAAAGGGTTTGGTGTAGTGCAATTGTCTGTACTTGTGGTGCATTTGTAAAGAAGGCTGGGGTGAAGAGAAGAAACTCTGTCTTGCCTCTGAAGCAAAGCATATCTGAAGTTAGAGAACTAGCAGACCCCGCAGGTGTGTTCCTCCACTCTGCTGCTACTGTGCTCGCTGCCAAATATGCCTTGAGTCACACTGTGGCAACAACACTCCTTAGCATTCAAGCCCACAGTTAAGGTTGGTCTGCTAGGATTAAAAAGGGAGGTTCTATTGTCATTCAACCCTTTACATCTCTAGATTTTTCCAATGACTGTATAATGCCATATATAAAATGATTAACAAAACATTTCCTTTTTTTTCTAAAAGCAATCAAGTCACTCTCTTATTTATACTTTTTCTCATAGGAATGCTACTCCCCCACCCTAAAAACAGTGAACAGATGAATCACAGTTTATATAAAAAAAATAAACTTGCCAAATGTTACCAGTACTAAAAACAGATTATTTATCATGGGAGAAAAATAGATAATCTAGATTTAATTGCATATTCAAAGGAGCATATAAAATGTTTCTTAGCATTAACCTTTTTGTTATATAGTACTACACTTGAGAGAAGCATTAAGAAAAAAAGTCTTTCCTGATTAATGTGGTTAAAAACAAATACCTCTGAGACAATGGTAACTAATATGAATCTGGTTTTACCAAGTATCTAATTTACCAAATTCCTTATTGATATGAGGCTGGGGAGAGGGGCTCTCTTGTCCTTCTTGACTTTGCAAATCCTTCAGCTATGTGCTCACTACACTACCATTCACACCAAAGGTGTGTGACATCATTGTTACCATGCTACTCTATTAAGAACATTCTATTTTCTATGATAAAGATAAATAGAAAAAAAATCAATATACATGTTGCTGTATTTTACAATGTTTGCAACAAACTGTAAACTAACATAGTTTGAACCCAACAGTACTCTCAGTTATACAAAACAATTTCTCAGCACTGAGGATGGGTGATTCAAAAACACTAAAATGAAGGCATCAAATTAGTTATGTCTTTTTCTCCTCAAAATATATTTTCAAAACTCAGAATTCAGAAGTCTGGTACTTTCAAAAATTCCTTTGCTTGAGATTTTGCTCAGAAATTGCCATTGATTATAAATATTTAAAAAATTTCTTCATCTTAATGCAAATGACCAGAGCAGAGAAACTGACATGGACAACAGGTTGGAAAATCCAACTTACTTAGCTTATAAATTTATAATGGAGTCCTGAAGGACAACTGTCTGTCAGTCTAGAGGTCCTTGGAAAATGAGTCTGATGTAGCCTTGTTCGCCAGCCAACTGATGTGCACAGAAGGGACAAGCTGCGTGGAAAGTGTGGGTACCATGAGGAAGTGGGATCTGGGACCAATAGGCCGCTGTCTTTTCTGAACACACATGCCCACAAGGGCTGAACGCATGGGTTGGAGGGCCGGCGTCCACATAAGATCCAGCTTCACATCCAAGCCACAGAGGGACATAGGGACCAACGGACCTACACATAGGACATTCCCGATCTTTTCCGTCACGTTCTTCTTTGTTTCCCCAGTTATGATAGCCATGAACGTGGCCGCAGTTTAGATACACCCAGGGCTGTTTTTCATCTACAACATCTTTCCTCTTCATACTAGGAAAGGCTAGTGTGTTAAACCCTACAGGGCACTGAGGTCGTGCTGCATTGATTTCCTGTCTTAAAGCTTCTAAATGCTTCACAGTGGGAGTATGGGAAAGGCCTTCTGCAGTACGCCAGAGCAAGGTTGCACCACAGAGGTCAATTAATGAGCCATCTTGTAACTGATTGGTTTCAATTTCCACCTACAGGAGAAAAGAATAAAACAACACATTCATCACTATGTTTTGATTTTTACCTACAAGTTTTGGTCTTAAGTGCTCTTTACTCAAAAAATGAGATTTCCTAAAAATACAAGTTTAAAATTAAAGATAAAATATCCACTATCTCTTTTTAGCTTAAAGATAAATTATGACAAATATCTGACTAATCACTAAATCTACTGACTTTAGGTAAGCTAGTCAGAGAAAGAGACGTAAAAATCAGAATGCTGTTTAATCTAGGAAAGTTCAGGCTATAAAATATCTAACCATAATTTAACAGAAGAATAAATACACTTTCCTAGTTGAAACCTAAAATACTGTGCACCTTAGTAGTAGTGTTTGGAAATCAGTGTTGGACAGTTCAAAATAGTTCTGTGTCAGCAACATATTTAGGAGATGCTTTACAAATAAAAGTGTGAGTTGGGAAGGTGGCAAGCACTCGTTTGCAATGCCTGCCTGCTGGGGTTCAATTCCCCAGCACCCACATCAAAGTACCACGTGTATCTAGACTACATTTGTAGTGGCAAGAGGCCCTGGAACCCCTCACCCTCTCAAATAAATAAGTAAATAAATAAATTCAATATTAATTTTTTAGAAGATGCACTTAGAACAACTCAATCATGTATTTACTGTAGTTAAGAAAGAAGCTCAACTCAGTACATACCATTTTGCCTCTCTGCTGAGCTGATCTGGTTTCGCGAAGGCTGAATACATTTCCACACACTGATATTTCTCTCCATATTCCAGGCTTGGAATCTTCTGTGAACCCGTTGCGTGGATGCATCACAAGAACACCATTAGTAGTCAAGCCATCCATCTGCCCATCAGAGGTCTTCCACTTGGCAGCCTTTTCCTATAGAAAGAGTTGTAAGTTTCTATGATTTGGTAATTTGAAAAGGGCATTAATAAAAAAGTGTAATTTAGAAAAAGCCTTTTACCCCAAGAAAGATGTTTTTTGATGAATCAAATCCTGCAGCATAAATCCGTGCTGTAAATGGGGGGTTCCGTTCACATATGATTCTACATGCAAATCTTGATATTGTGCTTTGTACTGACTGTGTATCAGAATTACTTTGACTTCCAGGAACTGTGTCAGTTACTACAAAATCAATAGGACTTTCAGTTGACCGACCAATCTAAAGAAAAAAAGAAATATATACTATAAGCCTAGTCAAAGAATACAGTGGAATCCAATCAAGAAAGGCTTAAGATAAAAACATTAAGCCTCTGAAATTTATAAGTTCAAGTTTATAATACTTAATTTGGGGCATCTATACCTCTGAAAACTAATCTGCCATTCTCTGATAAAGTAATCACTTAGAGAACTAAGTGGGAAGGTAAGGAGGAATTTATGAAACCTTAGGGAATAGAGAATCCAGGATGCCTGAGATTTTAAAACAGATGCATACTTTAACCTGTTTAGGTGGAAATAGATCTACCATGTATCATTACTCTACCTTCTTTAACAGAATATACGGAATATATCAGTACATCTTTTGTGATCACTCCAGTACATTACAGTAGGAGTATCATTTATACAAAGCTGAAATGCAATGAAACTGAAGACCACTATAAAGGTTCTATAAAGGTCTATGAGAACACTGATCCTTATGTTAATGACTGTGTAGCCTTGCTCTGAGGTCTGTGTATACCTCAAAACTGTAGCTTTTTTCTTCAGGTTATTAGCTATCATTTCTTGCTTACAGTTGTGCTTGTTTTAACAAGCCTCTCCTCTCTAGCCACTTACTCTTGTCTTTCCCTCATCGCTCCTGAAATGCAAGACACTTGTGTTTGTGTGGCAAGCACTTGGTCCATTGAGCATCTCCCCAGGCCAGAGTCACTCCTCAATTAGCCAAAACTGAGTGTTAAGTAGTTTATTCATCATCAATCTGAGTATCAAGTGAGCTTTCATTAGCTTACTTTCAAAGTAAACTTTTTAGTGCTTTTGTCTAATCATTGAATAGAATAAGCCTTTTTATTCAGTTTGAACAGTTTGAGGGAGAAGTTGGTTAATAAATGTAAGATTAGAGTTTACTGTAAAAAGACATTTAAATTCAGAGACAATAGATACAGTCTGAGGACTGGTCTACATTTATATCCTCTCCTTCCCCTCCCCTCTTCCTGCCCTTTCTCTTATTTATTTATTTATTTATTTATTTATTTTTGAGACAGGCCTTGAATGCTAATGTTGCGAAAGGCTGGCTCTGAACTTCTGAGCAGCCGGATTCCACCTCCTCAGTTCTCTTTTCCTAGGCAAGCATTCCCCCACTGAGCTGTATCTCCAACGTGAAAACACTTATTATTTTGAAATAGGGTCCAAGCAAGTCTTGAACTCATGATTATCCTGCTTCAGCCTCCAAAGTAGCAGGAATTACAGGCTTGTGCCACAGGGCCTGGTTAGTATATTTTTCCATAAGTGTTAGAAGCTGACTCATCATCAATTCATCATCTCCTACCACCATGTATGTTGATTTATTTATTTATTTATTTATTTATTTATTTATTTATTTATTTATTATTATTATTTTTTTTGATTTTTCGAGGTAGGGTCTCACTCTAGCTCAGGCTGACCTGGAATTCACTATGTAGTCTCAGGGTGGCCTTGAACTCACGGCAATCCTCCTACCTCTGCCGCCCAAGTGCTGGGATTAAAGGTGTGCGCCACCACGCCCGGCTTTGTATGTTTATTTCTGCCAGAATGCCTTTGTACTGGTTGTTGGCAAATATCCTACTCAACTTGATAAGAAGGTCCAGATAAAAAAAGTCTGTAAAGTCTTTACTCCACCCTTCTTCATTCCAATCACAGGTCTACACTTCACATTTAGATCAATAGTGTTGTACCTAGGCATCTGACTGAAATGGACAATAAATGTCATTAAATTTAGAAGGCAGCTAGCTAATCCAAAATGTTATCAAAGTGATTTCTCAGTGGCTGCCTAATTTACTAGAGGAGTTTTTGACTTTTCTCAGGCTTTTTGATGCAGAGGTTTGAATTTTTCTAGCCCAGGCTGACCTGGAACTCACTCTGTAGTCCCAGACTGGCCTCAAACTCATAGCGATCATCCTACCTCTACCTCTCTAGTGCTTGGATTAAAGGTGTGTACCACCAGGTCTGGCAATTAAAAAATAATTTTTTTAAAAAAATTTATTTGATGAGATCGGGTACATTCAGGGTGTTATGGCTGTAGACTATTTATTTGAGGCAGAGAAGAGGGAGAGAGATAGAGATAGAAAGAAACTACAGGTGTGCCAGGGCCCCTTATCACTGCAAATGAACTCTAGATGAATGAGCCACTTTGTGCATCTGGCTTTAGGTGGGTAGTGGGAAATCAAACCTGGGCTGACAGGCCAACCCTTGTTTGCTTACTTTATAAAATAAAGAAAAATGAAAATTAATTGGGAGAATAATTACAGAAACACCAGTCAAGTTTAGTTGTTTCCTTGGAAAAACTAATATTAAGGGAGAAAGTATCAAGAACTTTGTTTATACCTTTGGGCTTCATCACTCTATAATCTGAGTTTATAAAAACATTAACATTGGATTGATACAAAGAAGAAAAAGGGGGGAGAGAAAGTTTGACCAAATATGTGCTGAAAAACAAGTGTGACTTCCCATATTTGATGCAAATAGTTAGAAATTGCCTGCAATTTGTTGCCCAGAAAAGAAGGTGGGAGGCAGTGCAAGAAAAACCGAAGTTAAAGTGTGTACAAAACATTTCTGGGTTTCTTGCTACTAGACAGCTGGCACAGATCTGAGTACCTTCCATGCACGAACTTCTTTAAGCTTCTTGACAGTCACAAGGGAGAGTCAGTGTGATCTGCACTCTACAGGAGACACTGAGGCAGAGAGCAGCTAAGAAACGTTTTCTAGGAAGTTTGATTCCAAAGCCCATCTTTTAACCATGACACTATGACTTATGTATGAGGTTTCAAAAGCAAAACATATTTATTAAAATATTTAATCTGACCATTACAACATCACTGACAATATTTTTAACTTTTTCACTTTTTAATGAAAAAGATTCTTAGATACCTGAAACATATCGGTGTTGCTGTCATGAGTATATTCAACCACCACTGTCTGGGCCCGAGATAAAGTGTAGGATATGCTATGCTGGTCCTTGTTACTTATCGCCTGTCAATGAAAAAGTCCACAGCAAAAATTAGCAATCAATCAAATCAGAGTATCTTCCCACAAAAGGATGGTAAAAATATTTGTCACACAAATCTTGCAAATAAACAGAATCTCTCTTTTTTTGGTTAAGCCAGAGTTAGATCATTTTCTAACCATTTTGTAATTCCACGGATGACAAATGTTTGTTGTATCCTGGGACAGATATAGAAACATTCCGAGAATGATTAAATATTACAAAAGGAAGTAGACACTATGCTCAGGACTTTTATTTTCTACTTATCCTAAACTGAAACCACTGCTAACCAGAACTTTTCAGTTTTATTTTCAGGCATTTCTATGTAAATAAGATGAAGATAATATCAGGAGGGGAACCTAGTAACTGCACAAAGGAAGTGGAAACCGGTCATGCAAAGGGAAAAGAGACACAAGAATGATTATACATAGCCAAAGGCTGCTAAGGAAAAATGTTTGGTTTAAATTTTTTTGCTTGCATATAAGAGAAAACAGCTTTAAAAAGATGAAAACTAATTTTTAGAAACCCAAAGATAATTGATACTTGGATACTAATTGGCTTTAATAAAGTTTAGAAATTCCATTTTAGTATCTCATTTGTTTGATGTCTCTACTTCTCCACCAAGATGGTCTAGCTAGCCCTTGAAACCCTCATGCTTCAGCCTCTGGAGTGCTGAGATTTTAGTTGTGTGATTCCTGAATTGGCCTCCCAAGTCCTGGGATAACAGTCATGA
This sequence comes from Zapus hudsonius, assembly GCA_004024765.1. Taxonomy (NCBI): domain Eukaryota; kingdom Metazoa; phylum Chordata; class Mammalia; order Rodentia; family Dipodidae; genus Zapus; species Zapus hudsonius. The sequence goes on from PVHP010005911.1 coordinate 11,772, forward strand.
ACCATCACGTCTGGTCTAATTGGTTATTATTATTATTATATTATTATTTTTTAACGAAATTAAGCTATACAGATATAATCAAGATCACCTACTTCATGTTTTTCAAATGACTGATATTTTGTATTTTTTTGAAGGTGAGGGTAGGAACAGGACCTCAAAGTATAGCCCAAACTGGATTATAACTGTCTATCCTTTTGCTTCAGTTTCTAGTGTGCTGGGATTATAAGTGTATACCACAATGCCAAGGCTGAAAGTTAATCTTTTTTTGGTAACCAGGGGGACAAACCTAGGGTCTTACACATGCTAGGCAAGTGCTATACCACTGAGTTGCATCCCTAGCACTGGAAATTAATTCTAATGGCTAGGGTAACAAGATTTAAAAACACTGACCATTGTGGGCTTTGAGGCTGTATTTTTAGTATTAAGCCTACTCACAGACTAGGGGTAACTATGTTAAGGTAAGTTTGAGTCTCACTGGAAGGCAAGGTTTTAATTACTCATCCCCAATGTCTGCTAGACTAAGCACCTAAGTATTCTCTATGATCTCAAAATTTTTAAAATTATTCACATCAATTTTCTATCCCTAAGATTTTCTTGCTTAGTAGAGATGAAAAAGGAGACAACAATGAAAACCTAAGGGACATGACAGTATGAAAAATGAGAAAGTATAACGTAAGACAGTTCAGAGGTAGGGGTTATAACTGATAGTGGTCTTCAAATAGAAGTACTATTAGCTAAAGGACATCTCAAAGTGTTAAGTGTGTTTGGCTATCACAATGATGTGAGGGCTCAAATGGCACATAGTGGGTAGGGAACTAAGGATATTTAAATTTCCTGTAGATGGCGGGTTAGTTCAACATAATGAAGAACTGGCATACCCAAAATATCACAAGAGAACTCCTGTGGGGGGAAAACTATAAAATGCTCCTCAGACTGCAGTTAATTTGCTTCTACCATCTACTAACACATTCTTTACAAAAGAGCAAAGGAAATACCTTAGAATGAGCCCACCCCTTTCTATACTCGCTGGCTCTCAATCATAGGACTACTTGAGGGCTGGAGAGATGGCTCAGCGGTTAAGGCACTTGCCTCCAGTGCCTAAGGCCCGGGGTTCAATTCCCCAGTACCCACATATGCTAGACGCACAGATGGTGGCCCTGGTTCTCTCTCTCTCGTTCTCTCTCTGTATTTCTCTGCTTGAAAATAAATAAATAAAATTTTAAAAAAAAGAGGACTACTTGAGGCTTGAAGCTTTGTTTTATGTTCCAAACTAATTATAAAACATGGCTAACAATCTAATTAACTGTAGGGATAGGACTATAACTGAAAACAGGGTAACCTGCCAATTATACTGTATCTCATTTATTTAACTTACAAGGATATAGCTTAGGTACTATAATATTTATATACACCCTAGGGTTACTTACCTAAAAATATAGCTACTTCCAAAAGTCAAAAAACTGTCATCTTTATTTGCTTATCACAGTATTGAATTCAGTCTGTGTTATAAAACTGGAATAAGAGGAAGTCATAGGCAAGGTAAAGAGCTGAAATTTCCTATGTCTCTATCACTCCAAGAAAATCCCAAGTGCCTTAACTAGTTTGGCTTCTAGAAATTTTGGGAAGCAAAGAAAGGGGCCTACAAAGTGTGGTAAGGCCAGGAGGGTTAGAGGCTGTGCTGCAGATAGAGCTGAGAATTTACTCCACTGCTTTGCACACTTTAAGCACTGTTAAGATCTACTTTGTGCAAAGCACTGTAGAAAATGCTATTGAAATGATGAAATAAACCAAGAATAAACAAAAACAAGACAGCCCACAGAATTTCTGATAAAGACTCTCAGAAATTCGCACCCACAGTGCTTCTGATAGCTAAATGAACAAATTATTCAACCATATTCCTCTACTAGCCCAGGTAAGGCTCCTGCAGGATACCCTTGCTTTTCAGGTTGTGTAGCTGCACAATTCTAAATGGTAGATCAAACCTTGTCCTCGCCTCTACCTCTTGTAGTACATAGGAATATGTCCTTTGAATTCCCACCCCTCCCAATAAAATGTTTCCAAAGTCTCTTTACCAATCTGAAGAAAAGGAAATTTCTGAAACAGAAATGTGAAGCAGATGCTACAGGATGTAAACAATGAAACTATTGCAATTTCTGCAAGTTGATTCCTTCAGTTGTTCATTTTCCTATGTGCGTTACCTTTGCAGCCTGAGGAGTACATGCGATATGCACAGTGCTGGGCTTCACCCCATTTGCTTTAGGTCTTTTAAACAAAGCAAACCTACTTTTCCTCCTTCCTCTATCACCATTTGGGAGAGACCCATTATACCTGAGGGGAGAAAAGAAAGTTTAGATGATCTCTGGTAAATCACACAATTACAAAAACAAATGTTTTACTTTGCCATACATAATCAATTCCCAATTAATTATCTCTTAGAACATGGTAATTATCTCAAATTCCTTTCAGTGACTGCTCATTTCCAAATCAGCTGCCTGAGTGTGAAACAAAAAACTGAGATTCTTTCTGGTTTTTATTTTGAGTTGCACAGAAGTACCTTATGTGTTATACATAGTTTCCAATAGTGTATATATGATTCCTCATGACTCATTTTGATTTTTAAGGTTGCTATGGTTTTTTTATTTTTGCACCTACTAATACAACCTTTAAAAGTATGTATTATTTAAAATAGAATCTCCTTTCATTGTGAACCAACCAAACACTTTAAATAACTGAACTTCTGAAATAAGGACTCTTTAGACTTGTTAAATCCTAGCTACTAGAACATACACACTGATATGTTACAAGTTCCCGTCTGATTGAGGTATCACCCAACTGGTGGTTAAACATACTTTTGCTAGTCAGATGTTATGATCACTTCTTCACATGTTACACCCAAAGATAAGCAAGAGTAAGAAATAGCTAAACAATTGAGAGAAAGTAAAACAAACTGAAACAAACATACTTGGGTATGTACCACAAACCAGGCTCTACTGAACTCTATCCCAAACATCATTTTACTTAATCTAGTCTCATAAAAACAGACAGAAAAACAGGCCGAGAGGAATTATTTCTAAAGGTCACACACATGACATTGGTAAAATCAGACTATGAATCTAGGTATCTGTCTTTTAGTTTTTTTAAACATTTTTTATTGCTTCAAGACAAAGCAGTAATTAAAGTTTCAGAAGGGAATGGGGAGAGGAAGGACAACAACTCTTCTAAATAAAGCCTTGCTAATCTCGCTAGCCTTGCTGTAAGTGCAAAGTCCTGCCCTGTGGCCAATACACTGTTCTTGCTCTTCTAGGTTATGTGTTACCAATGGCACTACTATGGATTTTTCGCTCTCTCACTAATGTCCTCTCAGAGTCCTTGACTGACTGCTACTCTGGATCTATGCGATTTCCCAAGTTATAGTCCTGAATTCAAAGAAATTAAAGTAGCTACAACAGCAGGAAATAGACAACCTTGTCGAGTTTCACTTCTATAGTTTTATTTGCATCTTAAGATATATATATATATATATATATATATATATATATCAGATAGATTTAATACTACTGCTAATGCTTAACTGAGTAACTTCCAGGATGAGAAGCAACTTTAAACAATCATATATTTTAAACCCTATTATTTAGTGATTTTAAAATTTTTTTCTGCTACAAGAACTTAACATAGAACAGTTTTTTTTTTAATGTTTTGAGCCTCTTTATTATCAGGGCACAATGGGCTGATAATATGATATATAATATCATAATATGATATATATATAATATTCACTGAAGGCATGCATTTTCAGCTTTATTTTTCTTTTTATTTATTTATTTTAAATTGTTTTTAGTAGTTAAAAGCCATTTGTCACTAACACTACAAAAATCTGTGACCTAAAGCTGTAATATTGTAGTTACTACATAAAGTTTATGCTGGAGTTACAGGCATGTACCACCACACTCAAATTTGGTTTCTGACAGAAAAAATTTTAAGTTTTAAAAGTCTTATATGATCTTTTCTGTCATTTTATAGGGCAGTTAAAAACTAAGGCCTATATGGCTGACTTGCCTAAGGCAATACAGCTGGTAGTGTTGGACTAAACAATGGATCCTAGGATTTCAGACTTCCCATCACGTTCAATCTGAACAACACTCTCTTATTTAAACAAAAAGTTATACCAATTTGATTCTCAAACACATTACAAAATCTAGAGCTGTAGACATTTAGGCAAAAGGGGGGGAGAATAGTAGTTAGACAGGACATTCTCTAAATTTTCTAGTTAATAGACCGTCTTCATGTTGACAGTTTAAATAAAGCACTGGGAATTATCTGTTCTGTATTCTGCAGGTTGCTTTTCTGGGAGTCACATGAATGAGCTCAATGTTGAAGCAAATACCTAGATCTTGAATTTCAGAGTCATTCCACTGCTCCCATATGCCTACACAGATCCTTTCTTTAAGAAGTACAGCAAAGCAGGACCCTAAGCACAAATGATCAACTCCCTCAGAAGGCCAAAGAATAAAAAAAAAAATACCAACCTATACAGTATGACTTAAAGCAGGAAAGTAAGGGACTTAGGACAGGAAAGACAAACTGTCCTTTCTGAGAGTGAGAGCAAGGTAAAGTGAATGGGATACATATGAGCATTACGAGTTTCTTAATATGGTGACATCCTGTAGGTTTGAGTTCTTTTCTGGACGTAGCTAAGATATAAATTCTAAAAGAAATTACTTTTCACATAGAAATCTTACCCTAAGACGATGAGTTCACCATATTTTACTGGTGCTTTGGAAGGATGATTTTCTTGATCAGGAGAAAACATGGGCTTGGCTGTCTTTCTCAAATCTTTGTTCACTGGTCAAGAGCCTTGGGACAGCTTTTGCATTATTTCCTAGAAGTGAAAATTTTTCATTAATAATTGAACAATGAATTTCAGTTTAAATAAAGCTATTATTTTCCAACAGTCCTTTAAAGCACATCCTGAAGACCACATGATATACATAGTGACATTTTCCCCATAATGGTTATGTATTTGACACAAACAGAATGAAAAGCGCACACTTAAATATTCCTATTATTTCTACAAGTACAATTAAAAACCTTGGACATTATACATAAGAAGACATAAAAAGTCAAGAAATGCAAAATAGGTAAGGTAGAGAGCTCAGGATCCAAGAAACATGACTGTTCTCTGTGTTTTCTCTAATACATCCTAACACTGGCCAAATAACACAGAAAAATATAATTCCAATGAGATGGATTCTTATGTTAGAAGTTTATAATCATTTGTTCTCTAAATGACAGTGAAGTACAATTACTTTCCTATCAAGTTTCCCCAAAGAAAAGACTTAACTGTCAGCTTCCCTTAAAGAAGGGAAACTAGGGCTGGGGAGATAGTACAGCAGTTAAAGGCACTTGCCCAGGTTTGATTCCCCAGTACCCATGTAAAGCCAGATGCACAAAGTGGTACATGTGTCCAGAGTTGGCACTAGGCACCCCTACTCTCTCTCGTCTCCCTCTTTGCAAGTAAGAGAAATAAATATTTTAGAAAGAAGGAAAACTGGGAAATCAATTCTTGTCTCTCATAACCACATGTTTTCTTTTACTATTTATATTGCACACAGCCTTTTGCACAACTACAAACTTCCTGCTCTGAAAACAAGAACTAAGGCAAGGGACAAAACAGTGTTTGGAACACTTCTTTATGGCAAGCAAGCAAGCATTAAAGGGGTGCTAAGAAAAATAAAAATGCTTCAAACATGAAAGTGTTATATAATCGTTTATGGTGAAACAATGTGGACTGAGAGCTTAGGGAGATGGGTCAGTGGACAGAAAAATGCTTGCCACTCAAGCTGGGGGACCTGAGTCTGAGCTCAGACCCCGAGTATCTAGCAGGAAGCTGTAATCCCAGCATGTTGACTGCAAGACAGGAAGCAGAAAAGGGAGAATTTCCTGGAAGCATATGGTGAATGCAGCAAAGAATAGCAGTGAAAAACCCGAGAGACAAATCCTGACTTAACTGAGATGGACTGACCTGGAAGTTGTCTTCTGACCTCCACATGCACATGGCCACATTCACACACACACACATTTGATAAAAGTGCATTGAATATATTATTTTTGATGAAATATTGCCATCTCCATAAGATTTCCTTGTGTTTGATTTCAAAAAGATGACTCAGAAAGAACTGTTTAGGCATATTTGTGGTGAAGCTATTTTATAAAACCAATGTAGCTGGTGACAAAGTAGGCAAGTTATAGTAGATGTTTGGTAAGAGTGAAAGAGCTTGTATATGTAAAAGGAGAAACAAGCAAGTCAGGCAACAGCTGGAGGTTACTACTTACACAGCAGTTGATGAAATTAAGTCAACAATCCCTTTCTCAAAATACAGGGCACCACTTGTGCAAATTTCCAGCCCTTTCTCTTCTCCAGATCACTCAAATGACATGCTGAGCCTCAATCCTACAGGACTAACTTATTTTCACAACACTGACATGTTGGTATGAACCTCCACATCCTATCCCCTAAATGCCAGCAGACACATTATTTGGGCCTAGGGAGATGGCTCAGTGGATAAAGTGCTTATTATTACTATGTAGCATAAGGACTGGAGCAAGACCCTACACCTTGAAAAACAAAAAACAAAACAAACAAAAAGGAAAATTCTTTTAAGTCTAAAGGAGTGTCACAATTTGAACCAACATTAGAGTCTATCTTGTATTTTCATCAAAAATTAGCAAAATGACTTAACATAGCACTATTTTCTTTGACCCTTACAATAGGCCCCTGATTGAATAGGAACATCTTACTGATTCTATTTCCAGAAAAAGGAACTGATATGGGTTGAAAGTCAGTGACTGATGGTTTAAGGCCAAAAAGCTCTGGCAAAGCTCGGGACTAAAATCTACATGGTAACTCAATATACATGAACCTACTTAATTTCAAGCACACGTATATAATCATATATCCCTATTTTATAAGTGGGGAAAGTAAGACTCCTGGAGGTAAAAATAAAGTAGTCTAAGTTTTTTTAATATGACTAACACAACATCCAGAAAAGGTTGGATGGGCTAGTTCACACAAAAGAATTAGAGATCCTATCATGGGATCATTTAAGATACTAAAAAGCATACCCATATAAAATAAACAGTAACCAAGTTACTATTCAGTGTAAAGGAGTAGCAACTATACAACTTCAATTAATTGTGGTAGTTTGAATGTAATGTCCCTACAGCCTCATGTGTTTGTGATTAAGTTTCCTACTTAGTCCTCAGTTTGGGCATTTGAGGTGGAGCTCTGCTGGAAGAAGTGTGTCACCAGGGGCGGACCTTAGGGTGAATTCCTGCCCTGTGTGTTCAGAGCCATCTCATGCTTGCTTTAGTCTCTCTGCTGGTGGATGATGAGGTGAGCCAGCTTCTTCCACCATGAGGGAACTTCCCCTGGAATCTGGAAGCCTGAAATGAACCCTTTCCTCCCATAAACTGCTTCTGGTTGGGTATTTGTCACAGCAACTAAAAGGTAAGTAATACACTAGTGCTTTTTGAGATGGTATCAACCTTTGTCACTTCCTTAGTGCTCAACACATTTGTCAATCTTATTTCCTGGTAGTAACCAACAATAAAAACTTTAATAAATGAAGTAAACTTTGCATACTCATTTAACAAATGGGGAGGGAAGAATAGAACTCGGGGAAAGGTAGGTATTGCATTAAGTCAAATTCTTGGTATCAATAGGAAGAAAAACATAATTACAAAAGTGAGTCCAGACAGCTTAGGGACAGAAAGCTTCATGTGCTCCCTGAATGTGACAGATAAGAAAAATCTTCAGGGCAGTATTTCTGATTGGGAAAGTGGATGAGGGGGCTACTTAAATATAATCACACCACTTTATATCCCCAAAGAATCAATTCACAACACTCCTGAAAAATGTATTCTAAAAACACAGCTAGAAACTGAAACATGTTTATTGTCTTGATCCCTTCCTGGTATGCATTCAATAATTTTAGATTGCCAAAGTTGCTAAAAGCATTAATAAGCTTCTCAAAAAGCAAAGCTGGAAATCTTGCGATTAAGCAATAAGTAACAAATCAAATTCCTTAGAAAGCAGTAAATTTGGTGGGATTTGGCAGTAATCTAGAACTAAAGCACAGGAAAAGCAAAAGCATATTCATGGGAAATTCCACTATTTTCTAAAGACAAAGCATAACACTGTCAGTTCCCTTTCATAATGGCTAAGGCTGGGTTCTTTCTCTGTATCAAGTACTGTTCTGAGCATTTTACATGTACTAACTGATGTAGGACTCACAACACGAGATAGTAACTATAACAACCATCAGTAGGCGAAACTGGTTGGAACTCAAACTTTATTACTCCGGAACTGCTGAGAGAACTAAGTATTAAAAGTACATTGAGGGGGAAAATTAACACTGGAAAACTAAACAATATGTCAAAAATACCTCTCAACTTCTTTTCTACTACAAAGCAGAGTATAGCTAATGCTATTATTATAATGGACTAACAGATAGTTTAAGAAAGAACTTCTATGAAATAATCATTTCAACTTTCTCAGTAATGTAATCAATTGTTTAAAGATAAGTTTTAAAGTCCCATGGCTAAAATTTAAACTGGAAAAAGTGAATAACATGTCCCTCAGTACTTTAAACCAATACCAATCTATGAATTTAAAAAATGGATTATGTGATGGTCATTGTCCCCCCCCCAGGAGTAAGCAATATCCATTTTATACAGGTCATGAAATTATTGTTAAATAATTATTTGGGGCAGTTAAATTACTCCCAGAAAAAGAATTTTTAAAAGGCAGTATTGGTCAGGTTATATATTTAGCCTGGAAATATATCATCAAATAAATGGATAATGAAAATGTGTTATATAGACACAGGGAGTTTTACTCAGTCAACAAGAAAAATAAAATTGTCAGGAAAATGGATGAGACTGGGAGATGAGCAGACTAAATGAGATTCACCAGATTTAGACAGATCATATTTTCTCTCATATGCTGCAGTTAAAAAGGCACATATATAGGACCTAGAGTAGAAGGGGTAATATTTGGGATGAAGAAAGGGACCAGGGAGGGTGAGGGAGAAAGGGTCATGGGGAGAAATAAGCAAAGTGTGTGATATACATGTATGGAATATAATAAAACCCATCATTTGATGCAAAGAATTTATACTAACTATAAAAAAAATGAAGAGTAGAAGTATTTACACAGTAAAAATTCATGTTTTTTTTTCTTATTCATCCATATAAGTTCCTTAAAATACACCTAATTGCTTTTCATCTTCAGGAACACGGCAAGTAGTCACAGATCTTTTCCCCTCCTTGATTATGAAATCTTAAATGATGGATGTCATATGTGTCTGAAGTCTTTAAAATGTTTAATTGTTTAAAGATAAGTTTGTTATGTCAATGTATGCTCAATAAAGCAAGCATATCATGTTTTTTAAAAAAAGTAACAATAGTGTCAAAATATCTCACTCGAGATATTTAGTAATTGTACAGGAAAAAATATTAAGTTCACAGTGGGAGAAACCTAGTAATTACTCTCTTATCCAACTAATTAAGTTTAAAAATGTCTATGAAAAAACATTAAAGTATTTTTTAAAAATATTTTTATTTGAAATAAAGAGAATGCAGCAAGTGAGCTAGCATGGGTATGCCAGACCCTCTTAATGCTGCAAACAGTAAGAACTCTAGATTCATGGAGTTTTAAAGACATAATTCTGGTCTGGGTGAGTGAAAATGTATGCATCTGGCTTTACATGAATACTGGGGAATTGAACCCAGGCAGACTTGTAAGCAAGTGCTGTAAACTCTCAATCCAACTATAAGAAACTGACCAAACTCAGAGACCTAGAAAATAACCATGAGTACTTGTTATGAGTCATGCATATTAAAAAAAAAAAAGACCAACCAATTGTTAGGGACTAGAGTAGATTGTTAAAATGCAACAATTCTATGTGATATGGAATCATTAATTGGATCCTAGGATAGAAAAAGTATATTAGTGAAAAACCAGTAAAATTTGAACATAGGTTAGAGTTAAGCAAACAGCATTAAACCAATGTTAGGTTCTTGCTTTTGACAGACATTCCAGTTATACAAATTGTTAACATTCGAGGAGTTGAGTAAAGAGCATGAAAATATGTATTAGTTTTCTAATTTTTGTTAGTAAAAACTCTTTCAAAAGGAAAAAGTTTAAAATGAGACAAAAACAGAAAAAAAATCTTCTAATTTAATATAAGGCATTAGAAAAAAAAAAAAAAAGAATTTAAGACTCAAAACTTGCCTATTTCAGTCTTCCTATACCTGAAAGGTATGAGTTCCATGTTGTCTGGTTTTGTCAAATCTGTGTCTAAGTCTCATGTCCTTGCTCTAAGGTGATAGTGGCTGTATAGATCCTCTGATCAAGGAAGCTGTACCTCAGGAGTATAGCCACTGAACTGAGAGACAAAAAATCCACTCACCAGATCACAATTATGATTTTTTTTAAAAAATAGATCTTAGTTTTTAAATTAGCAAGGGTATCTGTGAAATTGTCAAGAATAATACATTGCATGGGAACCAAAAAGCCCACTTTTTGGTTGGTGGGGGAAAATACAGTTTTACTATTGAAGGCTCAGTAGTCTTGGAAAACACTGTATATACAGTAATATCATAGCTTCTGAATTAATACTGCATACTGCAATATTTACAAGTATTTGGGTTTATTTCAATTTTACCCACCTAAGTAATTCATGTGAACCCTACCCTTAAAATCAAAATTTATTATCGGGAATAAAGAGACTGAGGACAGGCAGAATGAGATAACATGGCAACACTGGATTATTTTGACACATTTCATTTAAAAATATTTTATTTATTATATTTTATTTACAAGCAGAGGGAGACAGAGGAAAGAGAAAGAGAAAATGGGTATACCAGGGCTTCTAACCACTGCAAATAAATTTTATGTGGGTACTGGGGACTTGAACCCAGGTCATTAAGCTTTGTAGGCAAGTGTCTTAACCACTGAGCCATCTCTCTAGCCCACATTTCATTTTCAAAAACCTTAAAACATAAATCTTAAAAGCCAAAATATGAAATATTTTCTTGAATTGTTGATGATTACTTTTTCTTATGCACGTGTATGTATCCTCAATTTTTAAGAAAAATCTCACTTTTTAAGAAAGTCTCTCACTGAACTTATAGGTCATCAGTTAGGCTACACAAGCTAGCCAGCGAGGCCTGGAGATCCTCCTGTCTGACTCCCCAATGCTGGAATTACAGGTACACAACACCATGCTCAGTGGTGCTGGGGATCTGAACTCAGAACTTCATGTTTGTACCCACTGAGCTATCTCCCCAGCCCTAATTGTAGCATTACCTTAGCGTTTCTTTCAAATTCGAGGAGATGACTTATGTAAGATTGCACCATCACTACATAATGCTGCCCCCAAGAAATTTGGCCCTTTGGTCATAAATAAGGATTATATCTCAAGTCCTTAAAGAATTCTCAAATTTACAAACCAGCTCTGTAGCATGTGGTTTTCATATAGCAAATGTAGTAACAATTCTTCTTATATCTTACAGCATTGTCATGAAGACTGAATAAGAATAGAGCTGCAATGAGACTCCAGTGTTGGGTATGTACTTGGTTCACTCACTCACTGCATGCATTTTTTTATTAAGTTACCTCACAGGACAAGGACTCAAATTTGTGCCTCAGAAAAACTACCAATGACTAAGTCATATATTTTTTAGTATCATAAAATTATTCTAACTGTAAGAGTTAAAGGTGTTTTCCAAAAATATTGTGTTATAGTATTAAAATCAACTATTTGTTAAATGCCTACTGTGGTAGTTTGAATGCATATATGTCCCCCATGGACTCTGTGTTTTATTAAAGCTTTTAACCTGAGTCTCCAGCCACCTGGGGCAGATCCTGGGGTTCTAACTCAAAAGTATGCACAGAGGTCTGAGCTCTGGTTGATTTTGGTGTTTGCTGGCTGCTGGGGGGTTTCTCTCTCTGCTTGGACTTATGAATTTGAGCCGGGTTCTTCCTCCATACGATGAACTTCCCCTGGATCTGAAGGCTGAACTAAATCCCATTCCTCCCATAAACCGTGTCTGGTCTGGATGTTCATCTCAGCAACATACAGCTATCTACAATACCTACCATGTATTCAATAAGGCACATCAAGTCTGGTGATGCTGCCCCAATGCTTAAGATTTAATTACTTTCTCAGAGACATAACTTGTTTTCTTGGTATCCAAAGAAATGTTTATAATGTATTGTTTGTAGAATAATGTTGATGCCATGTAGAAAGTTCTGGTTTTCTGAGTTTCTTTTTCAACCAAGTAAATTATGATGATCAATTTTCCACTGAATTTCCAATTTGTGACATATCCATCTCATAAAATACAAGATATCACTTCACAGATTCAAAACTTGAATAAAAAGTGATCAGATGCACCAGTATTCTAGAGATAAGACTAAGCTTTTTGTGAATTTCCCATACATTTTTTTCAATTATACATTTTCTTTTAGTGAAAATAAAATGCTTCAGAAAACAATACTGCTGGGAAATTACGGCTGCTCATTTCTAAACATTTTAAAAGTTTGTGGAGATAATAAGAATATGAATATGGCCAGTCCAGGGCCTTTTATTACTGCAAATGAACTCCAGAGACATGTGCCACTTGATGTAGCTGGCTTTATGTGGGTACTAAAGAATCAAACCCAGGCCCGCACGCTTTGCAAGCAAGAACCTTTAACTGCTGAGCCATCTCCCCAGCCCTGATGGGTCATTTTTTTTAATGGACTTCCCTAATTGATAATCAGATAAAACATTATTAAATCTCTTCTGATTATATCACGGGAACCCAAATATTCATGTAGAAATATTACTTAAAATCCCTATAAAACATAGCTAATGAAATTATAATAACACCATCATTCTAGTTACAAAAAAACTACAACATAATCCTCAAACTTTATAATATTAAGTTCTAAATCATGTCAAAAACTAACTACAATAGGTTGGATTGCAAACATTAAGAATGAACAGACTTCTGTGTTCTGTTGATATATTATCAACAGGTCATAAACATCTGTAGTTACTATATTTCTTAGGCCTTCTTCATCACTGAAAGAAGAGCTTAATAGTGAAATCCTCCCTAAGGACAATGACCAAAAAAAACCTTGAAACACATTTCAAATTTAAACATACAATTCAATAGCTAAACGTGAAAAACATAAGCAATGTGATTATGCTTTGAATAATTCCTTTTGCAAGCTTACTTTAGCCTGAGGCATTAATAATGTAACATTTAAATTAAGCCGTAGAGCACCTACCGTTTATTCCAGGGCTATCAGGCCACTATCTCACCAGAGAAGAAAAGATGCGGACAGCAGAGCAGTTCCACTTGAAATCCCACACTGAGAGCAGAGCAAGCAGTCTGCTCCGTGTTCTCTCCCTTAAGCACCTCAGTCAGAATGTGTGTGGGTGAGCCTGTGTTACGCAAAATAGGTAAACACTCCAGAATTCTACTTCTATTGGCTGAATCGAGAATTCATTTCTCTTTCACCTCCTCCCTAAGGAAGTCTGTGGCCCAAAAGGGAAGAAACGGAAGTAACAGTAGGCAGGGAACAATTTTTAACACAGGCTTAATATCGTTAGAGAATGAAGTACTTCAAAAGAACAGTATTCTGTTTTTTAAAAAGGCTGCCCAAATTAATTACATAAATGCCTCATTAATGTCAGAGATACAATTAAGATACTGAACTACGATTTCATGATAGTAAAATAGTCTATTTGGTAAAACAATCTATTAAACAATTCACTTAAATATTTAGCACTATAAAAAGAATCTGATTTTTCCCCTAATCTTGTCATAAAATACTGTATTACCCAGGCATAAAATAAGGTACACATTCAGTTATATTTTCAATTGATTATGCTTGCTAACACGTGCAAGACCCTCAATGCAGTCATCAGGAGAGCAACACGAACAACAAAAAATTTAAATACATTTATCTGTTGTTCATGAACAGAGAGAAAGTACACAATAGTACCTAGAATTAATTGGAGACTGAGGATGCTTCATCAAATAGCTACTGAAGGAATCTCAGATACTTCCATTTATAAATTATTTCCTCATACTCTTTGCAGAAAAGCCTGGGAATGGTTGCACATTGAGCTAGTCTATTCCTGTATATAGTCAAAAGTGCTTAATTCTATTTAAGATTTTTTGAAATGTTAATATTAAATCACAAGGCAAAATACTGATTTATACTTGTTCAATAAACTTCACAGGCAAGTCACCTATAAACCCCACCCACCAAACAAGTTCCACTTATGCCTAGGTATTTGATATTCCCTTATTAAAGTTTGTTAGTAGCTCTCAAATGTTCAGTCCTATTATAAAAACTAAAATACACTATCAGGACCCTAAAAGTAATGTTGATATCCATGGTTAACTGCCATTATATAAATGGATGTCTAAATGACTTGAGACTTAATTTACTTATACTATACTGAATAGTAGCATTTCTAGTAATACTTGGTGGGAAAGCCAGTAAATGCCTTTGCTGATCTTAAGTTGAAGCAAAGTCTCATCTATAAATAAATTTTATCAAAAAGTATAAAATAATTTGGTGGCTCTAAGATTATCTGAAAAACCTTAGCATGTGCAGGCAGGACAACAACCCTGATTCACACATAGCAGGACTATCATTCTTTTTTTTTAATTTTTAAAAAAATTATTATTTTTTAAAATATTTTTTGAGGTAGGGTCTCACTGTAGCCCTGGCTGGCCTGGAATTCATGGCAATCCTACCTCTGCCTCCCAAGTGCACCACCATGCCCAGCAGGACTATCATGTCACCTATGTCCTGACACAAAATAAACCACCCTCTCTCAGAGCTTCCAAGTCTACTTCTCTTCTTTTCAGCATTCCATAGTCGTACCAGTAGCCCTGGAGCTGCAGTAATCTGCCCAACATTCCTTCTGCTCCTTCTGCTGGCAGCAGGCTGCTTAGCGAGACAGGTCTGCTCAGGTACCTGCCTATGACCAGTGTAGATACACATGCAGTCCAAACCCTTACTGCTAAAGATCATCGGAGTGCATGCTAAGATCTTGCTTGCCTTGTCACTTAATTCTAGACTGATGTAATTGCTCAAGAAGGCGGACGTGGCAGCTTCAATACTCACACCAAACAGAATGTAGCTGAGGTTGTCAATGCCTTCAACTGAACTCCAAAACAAAACCCGAGGACCTGCCTGCCACTCTTTGGGCCAACGAGTCAACTCTCAATTTCTGGAAATATATTTCTTGTTCAACCAGCCCATGTAATATGTCATAATTTCTACCTTAATAAATAAAAACAGGATTAAATGTATGAAAGTTCCTTATGTTTTTGAAGCTCTGTTTCTATCAAGTAATCTCAGGAAATACATGTACATACAAACATATATATGTACACATACACATACACACACAACACATAAATGTTTTAAAGAATACTAAGAAGACATTAAAGACAAAACCTACTTTATAAGTGATTATGACAAGATATTTTCTTAACAGGATAAAATCCTCCTTCATATTCATGAAAGAATGATTAGAATTAAACTTCCCAGGCTTTTTCCCCAAACTGAATTCTGACTACTTAACAAAAGTTTCTTTTGTTTTTGACAGGTGCTTTTATTTACAATTTTTGATTAATATTATCATGGCAGACAGTCAAATCTAAAAACAAAACAACCAAATTTAAGATTTCTTGTCCAGTGGGAATAAGTTACCAAACTCTGACAAACAGACAAATGTCCATATTCTTAGATATCTGGCCTAGTGATTTAAGTTTCCCTGTCTTTCTCTTCAATACACCTATGTAATTATTTCAGTTGAGCTCAGGGACCAACAAACTATCAATTCCCCTAAGACTTAAAAATCACACCCATCTACAAGTTCACAAAAACAAAGTATACTTACAATTACTAGGCTTATTCAGGTGTTTCTTTTCTTACTAGTCCTATGTTCCTTCTTATTTGTTGTAGACTCAGAGCTTGCTTCTTCTCTAACGATCCAAGGTACAATCAGAGACTCATTCCTTTATAGTTCCTTTACCTCTTGCCACACCCTTAGCAGGTGTGTAAACTATTTCTTCCCTTGGTTCCACCTTAAGTCATGTTCCTCTAACTAGCCACCGCAATTCATTTAGATGGCATCTACTATTATACAATGCTTTTATTGAATAAAATAAATGAATGGCCCCAAGTTTTTACTTGCCAAATCAATCTGCCCCCAATCTTTTTAAGAAAAATGTACAATAGGTTTAAGCTTTGTCAACAAGGTGTAATTCTTCCTTGTTAAGGGCAAGAAGAAAATAAAATCATTACTGTCACTATATTTTAAAGATTAAAAAGCACTTTAAATCTATTGTTTAATTTGTTCCTTTCAGTTCTGTTACCTTATGGATGAGGAAAGTCTATATCCAGACAGGCTAAGTTATCTGATGAAGGTTGAGTAGTGAAGCTCTTCTGATTCCTGGAGAGCTTGTTTCACTGGAGGAGGCAATATCCCAAACACTAAAGTACAGAACTGTCAGCCAACAATGCCTTCCATTGTGTATTATTACATAGGAGAGTGAAACATTCACCATAAATGCAGTTCTTTGCTAGATGTTGGTATAATTTTGTATCAGGAACACAAAACTACAAATTAGACAAACACTTGATGACAGATGCATCACGGAGATTGTGTTTTTGCACATCAAATGGAGCATGCTGCCCTCATGGCTGTTCAGACTGTTCAAATGCAAGTCTTCTCAAAAGAAATCTAGGTATGGAAAGTACTTCTGTTAGTTTAACTCAGAGGATGGGGTAACGTATTTTGAAATTATATATCTTAGTCTGGGGAGATGGCTTAGCAATTAAAGGCACTTGATCGCAAAGCTTGCTGTCTAGATTGACCTGGGTTCAATTCCCTAGTATACTCATGTAAAGCCAAATGTACAAAGTGGTACATTCGTCTAGAGTTTATTTGCAGTGGCAGGAGGCCCTGGCATGCCCATTCTCATTCTCTCTCTATCCCCCTTCTCTGCTTACAAATAATTAAGAATATGTTAAAAATAAAATCACATCTAATAAAGGACTTGGAACTTGGAATATATAAAGGGCTATTAAAATTCAGTAATAAAAGTCCATAAAAAAATCAAAGCACCAGGGAAACACAGATCAAAACCATAATCAGATGCTAATTCACATAGGGAAGCAACAGGAATAATGATGATGGTGAAGATGATGACAACAGGTAATGGACAATAATGGCAAGGATATATAAAGAAAGTAAAATGGGAGAATCGCCTTGGAAAATATTGTGGCAGCTTCAAGATTAAACATAAAGTTATCATGCGATTTAGCAATTCAACTTCTAGACATAAAAAAAGAGAATGAACATCCATGTCCACCAAAACCGCTTCATAGTAGCATTATGTATAAGAGCCCTCAAATGGAAACCACAGAAATGTTCATCAACTTATGAACAGATAAACAAAATGTACGTACCCATACCAAAAGGAATAGTTTTGGTACATGTTACAACAGATGAACATTGAAAAAAACCATTTTGAGTGAAAGAAGTGTCACAAAGAACCACTTATTTTTGGTATGATTCTTTTTATATGAAGTGTCTTGAATAGGCAAATACAGAGACAAATGTGGGTCGGTGGTGTGTGTGTGTGTGTGTGTGTGTGTGTGTGTGTGTGTTGGGATGGTGGTGAATAAAGATTGGGAATGATGGCTAAAGGGTAGTGTTTATTTCATATGAGGTTAAGTGTTCTAAACTTGACTGTGGTGATGGTTGTACAACTCTGTGAATACACTAAAACCATTTGGTAATTAGGTAAAACGGTTTCCTCTCTAGAATTCTTGAGATTTTTTTTTTTTTGAGTCATATAACAATGGTTTTATAATTAGCCAAGTGGTACAAACCTTTAATCCTAGCACTCAGGAGGCTGAGGTAGGAGTATGCTGAGTTTGAGACCAGCCTGGGGCTTCAGAGTTTCAGGTCAGCCTAGGCTAGAATGAGACCCTGCCTTGTGTGTGTGTGGGGGGGGATGTGGGAGGGTAATTAAACAGTTATACATATTTCTTTTTATTTCAAACTAAGTGATTAAATTTGTAAATGTACTTTTGAAAGTATTGTGATTTTAGCTGCCGCCAATATTTCTTTCTCCTCTCATCCCAGCCCCATAGCAGATTCTTTTTCATAGACTATTCTTTTTTAAATGGGTTCTTTAAAAATTTTATATTTTGAAGCTGAGTTCAAGACTGAGTTACACTAATGTTATATCTATAATATTTTTTTAAATTCTTAGCCTTGCTTCAACATTATCTAATTATTTGTCCTCATTATGCTTCCTTACTGTTCCTAGATTTGTTTTGGTTTTCAGTGTGTATGTGGGCATGTTTACACATGTATAGATATTCTTACGTGTGCATGTGTGTGGAGGCCAGAGGTTGGTTGATGGAGTTTCCTCAGTTGCTCTCTTCCCTCCCTTCCTCCTTCCCTCCCTCTATTGACTGATTTACTTTTTTATTGCAGAGTATATGATAGTAAGTTTATATTTCTATATCCATCTCTCTCTCTCTCTCTCATTTTTTTTTCTCCCCAAGGTAGAGTCTCACTTTAACCCAGGCTGATCTGGAACACACTCTGAAGCTCCAGGCTGGCCTTGAACTCACAGCGATCCTCCCACCTCTGCTTCCCAAAAGCTACACTTTATATCTGTATCTTTGAATTTTATACAATTTTCAACTCTTAGCAAGTATCTCCTCTCTTAATATTTTCAAATATGTATCAAACCAATGAATTTTATGTAAGTTTACATGACTTTTTCATAAAACAAATATAGCAAGATCCTAATTAATATACTACCCTTCCTCCTTGAAGGAAAGAAACATGGACATGAAATTATTGATATTTGGATCTATAAATTTATGTTTTTTAAACCTTTCTTCAGACTATTTGGTCTATCATCATCACTATGGGCACTTAAGGGACAAACAGCAAAGCTTATCATTCACACATTTACCGAGCATTTGCCAAAGCCTACCCTTTTTTGGTATCAATAAAAAGCAGTTTTCCAAAAAAAAAAAAAAAGTTGTTTTAGGAAAAAACACAGGGTTCTCAAATTCACTGTATTACTTTGCAACTCTTGCTTCTCTTGCTTTCAATGTTGTGTGGGTGGAGGAAAGAAATTAAGACATCCAGAACAAAATGTGACATCAAGGGAAATTTTTAGACAGCAAAATAATTATGAAAATTAAACTTACAATCAGAACAATCTTTTGTAGAGAAACATAAACTTTAATATAGTCTGAGCATCTGAGCATTCAATGAAAAATAATGCTAAGCTCAGAAAACCATAAATCTAGAGCTCATTTATTTAAATTGGATTCTTTTCCCCTTAAAACTCAATAAACTGTAATTGAATCCATATTTAAGAAGGCTGTGTCTAATTGCTCTTAATAACTTAAAAAACTTGAGTGCACGTCTGTGAAAGAACATGCGTGCCACAGTGCACACACGACTTTCAGATCGGTCCTAACCTTCCACCTCATTTTTGAGGCAGGATCTCTCAGTTTACTGCTCTCCTCCATTCATAAGCTTCTGGCAAATTCTCCGGTCTCCACCTCCCTTCTCACTATAGGCACACTGATTTTTGAACTCAGGGACCCAGTGTTTCGTAGTAAACACTTTATCCACTGAGCCACCTCTCAGCACTTTTTCTTAATAACTTAAAAAAAATACGTTGGGAACTTAAATTCTTTTTTTAAAATTAAAACAAGTTACAAACTTTTAACATAAAATGGCACAGAGTAAACATTTCCAATGGCTATGAGGCATACCAAGGAGAGACTGGACCAATGTAAACTCAACAATCATTAGACAAACATCAAACATCTGCAGTTCAAGTCTGAAATCACAATCAGTGATTGACAGTCTCCAGATTTTCCAATTCTGGACCTCCAGCTTGGCTGAGTAGCTTGGAAAATTTCCATACCCAGCCTTGCATAGTCCTGGTATACCCTAAAGATCTTCCCCAGCCTTGCATAGTCCTGGTATACCCTAAAGATCTTCAGGACTCCATGCAAACCATGGTCATATTACAAAGGCTTCACTGGCCTATCAGGGACTTCACACCCTGGGGAGCTTAAGTTCTTAACAGTTCATGAAATACATTCCTCCTGTGTGATTATAATGATGCTCTTTAAAAAATATTTATAAATTTTCTAATACCACTCATTTAAGTTACCCAGTATCTCAGAAAACCCACATCAAACAAACCACCCAAAACTTGTAAACACGTAAGACCTATATAAACATCAAGCTAATAAACACAACAGACAACAGCTGCGAGCATTCTGCAGTTATAGGAATTTCATAAATGACACAAGATCACTTCCTAAGTGAGGGATACACTAAGCTTTGTTAGAAACGGTTCTCAATAATTATACACTGAAAGAGCTATAGCAGTGGCTGAAATAGAAAGTGCTTCATTTGGTATGTCCCAATATAGTTCACTAATTATGATAATGAAATTTCAAACCATGTGTCTTTGGGATCCAATATAATTCAGATTCTTCGCAGCTTTCCTCCAAAATGATATGGCTGTCCTATGCCTCTCTGTATCCCATATATTGGGCATTTTTGACAAAAATGAAACTGGATACATAATAAGTGCTGAGCAAATAATTGTTTTATGTCATCACCATTCATAAGAGTTCTTAATCTTTTAGGACCTACTTAATATGCATTTTCCAATAAGGGAGACCTGAGTAATCTTTTCTTACAGCCATTTTGCATTACAGTTAACAAAACCTGTGCTAGCTCCTCTTCAACCTGAACATTCCTCCAAGGGAGAAAATGTCTTGCTCACCCCAAGTAACCTATTAGACAAAATTTTGTTTCCTGTTCCCACAACCACTGGCCTAGAAGTCTTGGTTCCAGAGTTAAGGAGTGCTTTTGCCAGGAGGCACAAAGAGCATCCCATTGAACTGGAAGCTAAGACTCGCCCCCTGGCCACTTTGGGCTCCTGATGCCCTCCAGTGAACAGGCCAAGAAAGGAGTTACAGTGTTAGCAGAGGTGACTGATCCAGACTACCAGGGAGAAACTGGACTGCTCCTCCACAATGGAGGCAAGGAAGAGTATGTCTGGAGTGCAGAAGACTGTATAGGGCACCTCTTGGTATTACCATGCCCTGGTAGCAAAGTCAATGGGAAACTACAACACCCCAATCAAGGTAGTGTGAAAAATGACCCAGATTCATCAGGAATGAAAGTATGGGTCACCCCTCCAGGTAAAGAACCAAGACCAGCTGAGGTGCTTGCCAAAGGTGGAGGAAATACAGAAAGGGTAATAGAAGGTAGTCACAAATACCAGCTAGGGCCACGTAACCAGTTACAAAGACGAGGGCTGTAATTGCCATGAGTTTTTTATTTACTTTGCTAAGAATGTGCACATGTACACCAATACCTTTTCCCCCTCTATTTCTCTATTATGTAATTAATATTGAGATTATATGATTAGTTAACCATTATTGAATTTATATTTAACTTATTAGAAATTAGAGATTAATTATTCCTCAAGGGACCTTGCCTTGTTTTGGGGTAAGATTATATGTTTGCGGTTGTATGTGGGATAGGTATATCACGTTAGGTGGAATTATGATCTTGTTACTGTTTTGAATTAGAAATTAAGTATGATTTAAGGAGATATGGTTTGATAAATTGACAAGGAGTGGACTTGTGATGGTTAGGTTTTGTTGTCAACTTCATCTTTTTAATTATCTTGGGTAAATCTCTGAGGGTATTTACAGGAAGGCCTCTCAGTAGGGGGCAGGATGTAACAAAACTCAGGGGAACTAGAAATAAACATCTCTTTCTGGGAGGGCAGTGTAGGAAAACTCAGGGAGTCAACAAGTCTGGAATAGGGTTGCAACCCTAAACTACATAAAGAGGAAGAAATCTTGGGTCTCTTCCTGCCTCCCTGGTTGCTGGTACTTGTTGCATATCTCTTCCTCGGCATTGGAACCAGCTTCCTCAGCTTTCCATCCTGGACTGAAGACCAATGGCTCCCTAGGAAGCCTTTAGGCCTTTAGTGCTGGATTGGGACTGCTGACACATCCAGACATGAGGACTCAGTGGCTACCAGTTCCTTTACTCTTGGGTTTACAGACTGTTATTGTGGGACAGCCGTGAGCTAATCTAATAAATCCCCTTTTTATTTACTACAATTCATTCTGTTGGTTATGTTCCTCTAGAGAATCCTGACTAATACACTCCTCCAAGGGAGAAAATATCTTGCTTACTTTGCAGTACGTTAACATTGAAAGAATATATTATTTTAAAATGATTGCCAAATTAGATCTTTTAATTTGGTAGATAAGACTATGCATCTCTCTGGTATCAAGAAATAAATATTTTTTCCTAATCTTTTTGGCTTGTGTGTGAGCAGATAAAGCTCTTGCATGAGGATCTTATGTAAAAGCTGAGAAGGCCACATATGCATGCAATCCCAGCAACGAGTGGAGGAGACACAAGGATGGCTGGGGCTTCCTGGTCAGCCAGTCTGGGTCAGCCAGGTTTAGCAAGACACTGTCTCAAGGAAACAGAGCAGAAGATTCAGAGAAGGACACAGTGTTCTCTTCTGGCCTGGCCTTCACACAAGCCACAACTCTGCATGTACGCAAGCACAGTCACAAGGAGGACTTCCACATTCTTGGGTTTTGGTGATTTAACTGTCAAAGGGAGAGAGCTAGCCACATGCATGAGCAACATGGGGTCCAGATGCTTATTCCTGTGCTTCTTGGGTCTTTTACACATTAGAGCTTCTATATCTTAAAGCCCAGGCGTGTTTGAATGAATTCAATGTTCTTCCCATCTGAACGAAGTCTATATGCAAGAGGATAAGAAAAAACTTTATTATTCAAGATGAAGTAACATAAAGTGATTAAGGAGTCCTGGAGCCAGACTGTCTATATCTGACTACTGACATCAGTGTTTTTAAGTAATTAAGTTACTTCAAAAATTCTGTAGTCTGGTAATCTTAAGGGTTCTGAGCATGGGATTTAAAGGTACCACTTGAATCATCCATGAGGAATCAGAAACATATGACTCTGGAGCCTAGAGATGAGTATAAACCTGAAAACCCTCAACATACAGATGAAATTACCTAGGAACAGGGTATGAAGCCTAAACCTAAGGCTACTGAAGAATGTCACTGTACATAAAGGAGGTGATGATGAGATGGCTCAGTGGTTAAGGCACTTGCCTCCAGTGCCTAAGGACCCTGGTTCAATTCCCCAGTACCCACATAAGCCACACACAAGGTTGTGGCCCTGGTGCGCTCTTGCTCTCTCTCTCTGCTTGAAAATGAATAAATAAAATATATATTAAAAAAAAAGAAATGATCATCACTGACTACTTTCAAGGATTAGTGTGATTTCCTTATTATTTGGCATCGTTAGCATCTGAGACATGTTGATACTTCTACTGAATCTTCAGCCAGCCTTCACTACTAACCACCTACTAAGGACATTACGCTGAAGTATTCTACAGTGTAATTACTATCTAATGAAATGTTCCCAATTGTAAATTAAATACAGTATTAGCTGGATATGATGGTGCATAGCTATAATCCCAGAACTCAGGAGACTAAAGCAGGAGCATCATGAGTTTGAGGCCAGCCTGGGCTAAATAGTAAAATCCTATCTCAAAAAATTAAGAAGACAGGCTTCAGAGATGTCTCAGAGAATAAGTGCACTTTCTGGGCAAGCAGGAAGGCCTGAAAATACCAGCACTCAAATCTCCAGATCGCACAGAAATATCTGGGTGTGGCCACACAAGCCTATAACCCTTTCTGTAGGGGAGCAGAGACCCAAGGAATTGTCAGAGCCCCACAAGCTCTGGAATCAGTAAGACTCCAATTCAAAGCAAGAATGGATGGAAGAGCAATGAAAAGAGACACCCAATGTTCTGCTCATCACCAGGAGCACAGGTAGGTAGTAGGGCATGTCTGTAATCCCAGCAGGAGACCAGAAGTGTTCAAGGTCATTCTTGGCTACACAGGGAATTCAAAACTAACTAGTGATAAATGAGATTACATCACAAGAAAAGAAAAACAAAGAAATTCTAGAACAATGTAAGTGCTACCACAGTGTCATTAAAAAGCAGTAAAAAGTCTGAGGCTACTACTCCTCTTTGGAGAGGATTCTATATAATAATATTCCAGATGAACTTGAATAATAATGAAAAGACCTAGTCCAGGCAAAGGCAATAACCTATGATGAAAAAGAAGCTAGAGAGGGTTAGGGAAAACCATGTAAATAATTTAAAAGTCAAGACAGAATTTGGCACAAAATAGGAAACCAGTACAGGGAACTAACATAACTGAATTTACTTGGTGAGACTAAGTTTGATTCTCAAAGGGTTCCTCCATCCCCTGCCCCAACCTGTCCCACACCCACAGTTTTTCAGCTTCAGAAAACTGTACTGCTACTAATCCAGTCATACTGAGGCAGAATAGAGAAAGCTAGGTAGGTCTCAGCCAGGGATTGAGGCCCAGAGGAGATCAGAAAATGCCAAACACCTGATTTCTCATGACATGAGAATGAACACTCCCAACTTGGATTAGAACTCATGCCTGACATTGATCTATGATGCACCCTGCTGATCCCAGCCCCACCCAGTTATGGGTGGGCTCTATGATCCATCCTCCAGATCAAACAACAAATCAGATCATACCCCGCCTACCTGAACTAAATCCTATAAAGGTGGCAGCCTGGGTGGGAGGCATGCTCTGCTTCCTGGGCTCTTCTTTGTGAGACACACTTCTTCCTGAAACCCTCTCGTCTGCATCCGGTGTGGTCTGAACTTCCCTACGTAAGTCTCAGTTCCCAGCCCCACTCGTCCGCCTGGCCAGGTGGGGAGGGGAGACCTAATCCTGTCTTTTAATGTCTCTTTAATTCTGGTCTCCCTGTTTTGTCTGTCTGTTTTCCAATTTACCATGTATGGATTCCCACTCTGGATCAGACATGTGGACTCTCCTTCCCCCCTTGAGCTGATGTCAAGCGTGTTCCCCTCTTTTATCTCAACCTCCCCGTCCTATTTGCTTCATGGTCTCTGAATTTACTATGCACTGATTGTCACTTGGGGTCTGCTACATGGGTGCCCTACATGTCTGCAGCCCCTTTGGAATCTCACCTTCTAAACCCCAGTTGCTCTGGCTTTCCACATGATCCTCAGCTCCATTCTAACCCCAGTTGCTCTGGCTTTCCACATGATCCTCAGCTCCATTCTAACCCCAGTTGCTTTGGCTTTCCACATATTTGTAACCCCTTCTGAAGTTCACTTTGTAAGCCTCAGTTTTTCTAGCTCTCATGGTTCCCGGCTTCATTCTAACCTTACTCTCTAAGCTTCAATTTCTCATTAACTTCCACTTTTCTGAAATATGTCTTCCACCTGAAAATGTTCTTCTATTCTTCCTTACTGGGTCTCACTTCCCTTTAAATAACTCTACAAATTGTAATTTCTCCTCAAACTCAATAATTCATAATTCATCCTTCTTGGTTCTGTCTTTATTATTCTTCATTAAAGATTAGGAAAGTACCCGAAACTTGGGATTTATAAATCTGGGGGACACCCCCTGAGCCCCAAAATTCATACATCAATACCAGCAACTTGAAAGTGCTTAATACTTTGTTCTCCCACACCCTCAGATACTGCCTATACCAAGCTCTGTCACTTAATTTCTAAAACATACTCAGTGTTCCCTTCTCAGGGTGTTTGCTGTACACTAAGCTCAACACTAGCTGGCTCTTTTCATTTCTGGGACAGCCGAAGTGTTAATTCCCAGAAAGCTTTCTCTGACCATCCAATATAACACAGGCTCCTCCCATTACTCTCTCATAGCATCATGTTGTGTTTATTTGTATGACTGTTTGCTTTTAATATCTGTGTCCTCCCAAATCTGTGATTTTCATTCAGAAAGAACTACCTCATTTTGTTCTTTCACCATAGATCCAACACCTGCACAATGCTTTCTACATATACAGAAAATTTAACTTTCAAAATAATATGGAGATAGAGAGAGATTGCTCAGTGGTTAAGTGTGCTTCCTGTGCAAGTGTGAGACCTAAGGGGGCCTGAAACTGCCTGAGTTCGAATCTCCAGAACCCACATGAAACAACTGGGCATGGCCATGCATGCCTGTAACTCCAGTCCTACAGAGGGGAGTAGAGACCAGGGAAGGTGCAGACTACAACCAGGGACATCAGATAAAAAAAAATCCCATTACAATGTCAATAAGAGAAATAGTTTTCACTGGACTGAGTATAATACTTTTTATTCCCTCTAATAGTAGTAGGGAAAGATTTGAATCCAGTTTTCTTCTAGTCCAAGTCTCTATCTTACCTTTTAACTTGAATGACCACCTAGAAAGTGAAAAACATCAAACTTAAAGTAACTATTACACTGAAAACAGGGAATGAGTCCAGGAATGAGAGGCTTCCAAGAACAAGTTTAGTGGTGATGATGTGAAGAACTGAGGAGAAATGGAAGAGCCTAGAGACCCTGTAATAGAAGCCCTGGAAGCTGCCAACTACTTTTGTCAGTGTGATGCATGACCCACAGTAGTAGCACTACTATAATCTCAGAATTTGGGGAAGCTAAGGCAGGGGGCGGATGAGTTTGAGGCCAGCTAGACTTAGTAACACCTGTTTAAAAAAATAAGAATTTCTGCTCTACTCAGGTACACTGAATGGGATTCATTTTAATATAACCCCCTGGTAACTAATAACACATTATTAGTGTTTGAGAAGTACTGGTGCAATATCATTAAATAAATGAAGACACTAACCAGGTTAACCAGTTCTCAAAGCTAGAACTCAGGCTTGAATCTGTGTCCAGAGTTCATTCTGTTCCATGGTATGCCCTTTAGACAAACACATCACTTTGACTTCATTTGCATGAGACTTTTGCCACAGACTCTTTAGAACTTAATTTAAATCAAAGTATTTCTAATTATTTAGATTTGGTTTCATCTCACTTGGAATTTTAAGGCCCCCTGTAAATTTTCCTCAATCCTTTAACCTCCTTGCGTGCAACATAAAAATGTTATCCCTGACTATGAAGTATTAAGTTCATACAGTTTCAACAGTGAATTCTCAAAGTCAAGAGTCAGTTTCGATTCAGAAGCAAAAGATTTTGGACAGGCAAACAATTTTAAGTCATGGATGGAACGGAGCTGGAAGGGAATGTATATGGTTGAGACAGATAAATGCATAGACTTAATCTAAACTGCCAACCGGTTGAACATGGTGGTGCACACATGTATTTCAGCACTAGAGACTGAGCAGGATGATTAAAGTATGAGGCTGCCCTTCACTATATAGCAAGACCCTGACTCAAAAAGTCAAAAGGAATCTGATCCTGGTTATCTACCGTGGGTGGTTCCAAAGAAACATGAGTAGCTGACCTTGTAAAGACCAGTCACCTCATAATTTATTGTGGAATGAGGGAAACTAAGGCTCAGAGAGTATAAATGTAATATACAATGTCACATACTAAGTAAACAAACTAGAATTCTAGGTCCCTTAACTTTAGGAATAGTGATTTTGATCTTGTAAATACTGCTTCTCCTCTGATACATTCATTTAATAAAAGGTTCTTTTTATGTAACAGATAATAAAAGCAAGTTAATTAAAATTTAACCGGGAATGCATACCTTTGAAGGTTTTATTAGGTTGTTATAGGATTTGCAATCTTGTAGTAAAGATATGCACATGTAACCACATTCAAAGATTTCAATGAAACTCCCAACTTCTAGGTTTTATCCCTGTGATCAATGATCTCTTACTCAAACTGTTCCCTGACCAAAACTTCACTTCATGGTGACTTTTCCATATGACAATTCTTTAGAGTTTAGCCATGATGACTCAGGGCACCTAGATGCTATGAAGGAACATTCAATTTAAGACGTAGGAGGAAAATGAGGAGGCCCACTGAATCATTAACAGCCCACACAGTTATGAAACCCAGCAAACCCTTTTTGGAAGCCATTTTAAAGATAGCTTTAGGAGGCAAATTCTGGCTAAAGCCTTAAAAGATTCGTCTTTATTAAAAGGGGTAAGTTGGGGCATGGTGGTGCATGCCTTTAATGCCAGCACTTGGGAGACAAGAGGACTGTGATGAGTTCGAGACCACCCTGAGACTACATAGTAAATTCCAGGTCACCCTGGGCTAGTGTGAGACCCTACATCTGAAAACAAAAACAAAAATAAAAAAAACTTAAAACAAAAAAAGGTTTTTAAAAGGAGTAAGTTAAACGCAACAAATTGATTTTTTTTTCAAAGACACAACCAAAAAGCTTGAGCAAAATGATTTTTTGTTGGATAAATGTCATCATGTAATGATTTAAAAGTCAAATTCTAGTATCTCTGAAGTCATAGAGCTGCTCTATATTCAACAGTTTAAGAGCCCACCTCAAAACCTGTCATCGCTTTTTGGTGAACCGAAAGAACCATTAGAGACTGAATCATCTTTGTGTTAAAGCAGTAAGTACATTTACAGAGCTTATATATCTGATACATATATACTATGGTTTCAAATTTGAAGCAGCCACTACCTTACAAAAGATGTATCTGAACACATTTTTCCCTCATGAATGCTAAACTTAATTTGTAATTTGGATGTTTTGGTTCTTTGACAGTAAATTTACAAAATGGTATAGAGAGACAATGTGAAGAAAAGCCGTCATGTTAACCATAGTCTAAAATGAAAAGAAATCACTATTAGTGCTTCCAGGAAGCGCAGTTCATTAACCCTGGCATCAACCCAGAAGGAACATGAAGCACTGAGGACCGGATCTGCCAAGAACCAGGAATACATTAAAGCTTTGAAGAACCAACAAAGCACCTGTATTTTTTCAATTATTGTTAAAAAAAAATACAATGGAACTCAATTGTGCCTTCTAAAGATTAAACCAACAGATACATTGAACACTGCAATAAGCAACTAGGAAAAATCAGGGCCAATCATCTCACAATTTATTCACATTACTGATTTTCTTGTTTTCTGCTTGACTGTCAGAAGCTCAACAGAAATCCAGACAGCTTTTCCCTACGGTCATGTAAAACTATTATAGTGCTGATAAAGTCCCCCAATTGTTTGACATTTTTGGAAAAAATAAACATGAAGCTGAAAATAGCTTTGGAAATTCTACTATGCTACTTCTGCTATCAAACTTTGCTAGTTTAGGTATATGTAGGATCTAGATGTACACAGCATTAACGTATGAGGCTTCAAGATCAGTGTACTTACTATAGCTTCCTGTATTACCTAGAAGAATTCTGTACCTACAGACCAGATAACTGTCTCTAAATGTCTAGTTGATAGAATCACCATGTCCACCAGAACATGCACCAAAAAATAAATAAATAAAAGTGGGCATAAACAGAAAAACTGTTAAGCTTGCCATCCACATTTATTTCTTTAGGCCTTTCACTCCAAGCTCACTTTGGACCAGTGACAGCATGACTGAAGCTGGGGCACAAGGGCCAGGAGCAGTGATGAGATGACCAAGGAGAGGCCGCATGGAACACACAAAACAAGAACAAGCTGGGATCTGCTACTGCAAAAATTACAAAACTTAAGTAACAGATTGAATTTATTAATTTTCCATTTTTAACTTGGATTTGAACCTTATTCCTTATGACCGCTTAACTGGACCAAGTCATAAGGATGATTCTTCTCTCTGTTTACTACTTTGTGAGAACTATTGTTCTTTCCTTACTTCTTTGCTTTCTATCCTGTCTCTTTCCTGTTATTTATTTCACAAAAATGGGAATGAAAAGATTCATAATCCTACCACCAAAGTAAAAGCTCCTTCTAATCAAGCCAACACTTTGGTGTGGTTATCAGAGAATTTCAAGGTCTGACACTTTTTTTTACAGATGAATCAAAGATGGCTTTTAGAACACTTCCAGGGTTAATAGAAAGCCCAGGGATTAAACAAGGGCTCTGTGTTCCATGCTAACAGGCCAGTGTGTTATTTACATTAAATAATCCAGTCCAGCAGTTCAATCCTGACAGTATTGTGCTTCAGAATGAGTCTGGGCATACATAAACATATTCATAGGAACATGCATATCATCAAAGAACTAATTTCTAACAATTTTCTGAAATACATAGTGGGCTTTGCTAAACTGTTCCGTATACAGTGATATATTTATACTCTTAAGAGCCAATACATAATTTTAATTAAGTTCACAAATACTTGTAATGCTAAATTCTAAATATTATTGATGAGAAACAAATGAGAAAGTTGTACTCCCTCATCATTTAGACATAGTTAATTAGAAAAAATGGTTTCTTTTATCCATTAACAGAATAAAAATCTAAATAACTTCAGTTTTTCAAGTTGAGTCTATTAACCCCATAAAGTATAAACTAAAATAAATGTCTAAAGCTAGTACTTTTTATATGTACTTCCCATAGAACAATGGGCAGATTTTCTAAGAATCTGTATTCAGGAGTTTTTGCACACTGAAACATTTGGATAAGATCCAATTTTTCTAGTTTTAATACTGCAGATTTGTAACTTGAAACAACTGATCTGAGAAATTAAGTATGAAAACACAATTTGAGAGCCAGATTCATCTCTATTAACATTAAACATGTTCTACATTTTCAAATTTAAAGTCTTGTTTAATATTTTAATTTTTTAAACTTTTATTACGTGGTCAGCATTAATAGTAGTAGCTTTTCTAAATACATGATGCAGATGAAAATTACCTGCAGCAACTCTTCTGAATAGTTAACCATTAAGAAATACACATGGCCACAGATGCATATGTGTTTCATATTTAGACAAAATATAAATAACCAAATAAGCCTAGTTCCTTTCACCTTAGTCAATTGCAGAGGCTATATTCTCACTCCAAATGATATTATAATTGTTCAGAATGCTATTAAAACTTTTTAGTCCATGGGTACCTGATTTTTAGAAACAGTAACTGCCTTCTCAGAGCAGATATGATTTTTAGAAATAATCTCATTACTTCCTATTTTCCATCAAAATTGAGTCATCTGAAAAATAAGATGAAGTATCCTGTATTATTATTATTATTATATTATATACATATTATTATTATATTATCTAATATCCTCTTTTTCCTTAAAAACAAAACAAAACAAAAAACAAGGAGTCAAGGGGCAAATACAAAGTTTTTTCATGTGTGGTTCTTAGACTAGCTTATAAGGCAATTAAAAAAGAAGTTCTAAAAAATATTGAGTAATCTTAATGTTACTAAATACTGTTATGGCTTCCATAATGACTACTCTAAGGTAAAAGCTTACTTGGGGTGAGTGTATAAAGTGCATTAGTATCTGTATATTTGCTTTAAAAACAGGATGAGCCAGTCCTACACATTTTTCTCCAGCCTCCCTTTACCATTGTTTTCCTTTCTCAGATCCAAGCGGAATGGACCTCAGCCACTGTACCGCCGTTTCCTCTCTGCATGTCTCGCACAAGATTACCTACAAGACTTGCTCTCTTCTCCCTCAATCAGCAAAGTCTTTTCTGACTGCCCTTTAAAACTGTATCTCCCTCTCACTCCATACTCTCAGTCCCTCTACTTCTTCCCTACTGAGTTTCCAGGAATAATATACAACTTTGTAGAACAATTCAAACATACACAGAAGTAGAAATAATTTAAGACATCTGTTGTATCTATATGTATGACATCTACCTTCAAAATAATTTCAACACATAGCCAATCACATTTCATTGACTTTTTCCCTTTCAAATTATTTTAAATAAAAATCCAGCCATTTAAATTCATAAATATTTTATCCTTACAAATCAAGTGCTGGAGAGATGTCTTAAGTGTTTAAAGTATGCTTCCAGTGCAAGCATGAGGGCCTGAGGGAAACCCGAGATTGCCCAAGTTCAAGTACTTAAACAGCTGGGGATGGCCACTTATTTCTAACACTAGTCCTGTGGATAGCAGAGATTGAGGAATTGCTGGGAATCATGGGGGGGGGGGAGTGTCAAGCTTTGGAATCAACAAGAGACTGGTCTGAAGGAAAAATAGCTGGGTCACTGATAGAGGGGACACCTGACATTCACTCTGGCCTTGGCAGAACACCTGGGGCACTGTACCAGCATGTGTGCGTGCGTGCACATACCACACCACACATACTGTGCACATGCAAAAAGAAAGCCAGTCTCCCGAATTCCCATACTTTTCACAGATGTCTTTTTACAATTAGCTTGCTCAAAGCACAATTAACAAAGAATTGTGTGTTTTATTTGGTGGATATCCCTCTGAAGCCCATTTTTAATCTTTGTTTCCTCTCCCTCTTATTTCTTGCCACTTGTGTTTTGCAGGAACAAGGTCGTTTTGTTTTATTTTGGAATGGAACAGTTAATATTTTTTTTTGGTGGTGCTAGAGATTGACCCCAGGGCCTCCTACATTCAGCAAGCACTGACCAGTGAACAACACCTCCAGCACGCTCAGTTATTTTACTGTTCAATCTTGTATTAGAATGTAAGCAGCAGGAAGCGCAAAATTTAATGTGATTTCAGTATCTACACAGTGCCTGACATATTAAAAGTATCCAATGCTTACAAAATGAATTATTTGGCACTCACGACCAAAGTCTAGCTGCAGAAAGTAGAACCTGGGAATCCTGGTTTCTGAACACAGCACACCAGGCAGCCACCATCAAAATCATATTTGGTACCCAAGGTGGTATCTATTTGCTATTCTTGCTTTAACCTTATCCTGTACTTTCAATGAACTCACAGTTGAACACTGTATTTTGAAATTAAATTGGAATTTGGTATAATAAACTACAGAATGCATTTCTTGTTAAGTATGCTTTAAGTATTTCTTAGCTTATTTTAGACAGTTTGGGGGTGGGGAGCAACTGCAGG
The DNA here is from genome assembly GCA_004024765.1 of Zapus hudsonius. Classification (NCBI taxonomy): domain Eukaryota; kingdom Metazoa; phylum Chordata; class Mammalia; order Rodentia; family Dipodidae; genus Zapus; species Zapus hudsonius. The sequence goes on from PVHP010005911.1 coordinate 44,764, forward strand.
CAAAAGAAAAAAAGAAAACGAGAATGGTGGGAAATGGGATACTGAATACTTTTAGAGTTAGCAACAACATCCCATTATAAAACAAAAATCAGCAACAATGCTTTGAAAAGGAAGTAAATCACATATGTAATTTGTTTACATGAGTGGTCAAGATTAACTGGAGAATGATGACAGATGTCAGGACTATCTCCTTTACTGGATCCAGTAACATTCTATTTTTCTGTAAATGATGTTGTGAAGCATAAAAGTATTACAGAGAAAGATACAAGAGTACTCTGTAGAATCCAACTTCTCTGAGATGGAGTTTACTGTGGCAAAAAAAAATCTAGAACATCCTGCATATTCTGACAAAAAAGGTTTTCTTAAAATCATTTGCAATTCATTTCTTTTAGATCATCCATCATTACTCTCTAAACTTATTTCTGAAAGCAGCTATGCATTTAATTGAAAACTTCCAATCTGCCAAGCATGGTGCGCTCCAGAGTCAAGAGGAGGATCTCCAGTTCAATGCCAAACCGTCAAGATCCTATCTGAAAAACTTTATTTAAAGGCTCCAATCAGATATTCATGTTTTAATTACTTATTTCTATTTAAAAAAGAAAACCAATGGTAACATCACTTTAAAGAAGATCCTATGCTTCCTCTTCTTTCTCATGAATTCATTTAGCTACAACAAAATTTACTTCAGAGTCACTAAAGTACTTGGTAGTATTTTCAACTTCTGAATGATTTAAAATAACATGGAAAAGTTGATGGCATAATCTGAAATCATACCCAAATCTTGGAGTGACCACTATTTCTTATTTATGGTTTCTACACACTAGCCTAGGAATTTTTTTAGTAGAGGTCAAATAATGTCAACAAAAAAAAAAAAAAAAAGTAAAAACTACCACCAAATGTTAAAAAAAAAAAAAAACCAAAAACCCTCTCCTGCAACTCAAATCTGTTAACAAAATGTCTTTTATTTGCTTCTATGTAATATATTTAGAGGGAATCTGAAAACATTGCTAAAAAATTGATAACCAGAATGTGCAAGTGTAATTCACCATTCTAAACTTCAACTAGAACTTTGTTTCTTATTTATAAATGCTGACAGGAATCTTTAACATTGTACTCTCTAAAATCTGTCAGTTTTCCTTCAGTTTTCTTCCTTCTTTTCATTGGCTTTCAAATCTGTTTTATTTTCCACAGTTAAAAATTAGAATTGAGGGCTGGAGAGATGGTTTAGCAGTTAAGGTGCTTGCTTTCAAGCCTGACAGCTCAGGTTCAAATCCCCAGTGCCCATGTAAAGCCAGATGGACAAAGTGGTGCATGCATCTGGAGTTCCTTTGCAGTGGCAAGAGGACCTGGCATGCCCATTCTCTTTCTGCTTCTCTCTCCCCCTGCTTGCAAATAATAATAAATGTCATCATATATTCATCATTATGTAATTTTAAATATGTGCATTATCCAAGTCTTTCTAATTGAAGCAACAGATCTATATTAATGTTCCAAGGTAAAACTTATGCATGTTACAGCTAATTTACAAGTCTGGCTTAAAAATCTCTCTCAACTACAGAGGCTTCTCTCTAAAAGCTGTTTCAAAGCAGACCACCTCCTGGATAACCACAACGAAGCAAATTCTGAAACGACAGAACTCATTCTGAGAATCTTATCAGTAGCTGAAACTAAGTCGAATGGAAACATCCTAAGGCTTCCCCTTGAAACTTGCCTCCATGGCACTCAGTTTTCTCCATCATTTTTTTCAGTCATTTGTTTTAAAGGGTCCCAAAGAAATCAGGAAATCATTCTGGACATGGTGACTCACACCTTTAATCCCAGTACTCAGGAGGTGGAGGTAGGTAGATCTTCCTGGGTTCGAGGCTAGCCTGGGCTACAGAGTTAGTTCCAGGTTAACCTGTGTGCTAAAGTGAGACCTGCCTCAAAAAAGAAGCAGAAATTGGGAAACCTGCAAAGCCAAAATTCCCAAGTCTACACTAACTTCTGCCTTTGGACTCCAGAGTGTGAGCAAAAACACTATTGGTAGTTTTCTTCAAGTACAACACATTTCCGGTTTACCTTTTTTTCAGGTCAGTGAGAACCACTACTACAATACTAAGAAAACCTTGGAGATTCCTCTTTCAAAGCTTTAAATTAGGTAAGGCACTATAACCACAACATGCAAAAGTCTGCACAGTTAACTGTTCCATTTTCCAAGTGTTTGTTAAACTTATGATCTGTTAACAAACTACAGAGAGGGGATAGGTTAGAGAATGGTAGAGAAAAAATAACAAATGTCTCACTTTCATTTTCTGATGTACCCCCAGAATGTAAAATTTGAGCAGCTATAAGCTACAAAGCTAAATTCCAGGGAACTAAGGTGAAAATATTCACTGTTACTACTGATCAATCTCCAACTCAAGAAAGAATTTAAAAATGATAATTTAATTTTTTTATACCTTCCAGTTTGGTACCAAAAAATAAAAAAAGTACCAAAATAAGTTGCCCTCGAAGTATTTACTTCAGTCATTTTTATTGTGATTTTTAAAACATGTTGTATTTTATACAAATCAGGAACTATGTCACTCTGAGAACAAACACATTTTCTGTGAGCTACGAAAAATGTATCACAAAAGGAAACAAAACAAACGGAGTCAATGTAGAAGACAAGGTCATAACTGAAACAAAAGATCACCTGCGGTGAAGCAAAAGTAACACTCTTCAGAGTAAGAAAAAGTGAACAACCCTCGAATCAAAACAAACCTTTCCCTCCACTTAAGCTTTGGTTCCGGACACAACCAATTAGGTGAGGTTCTCACCAGAATTTGATGCACAAACCACGGGAAGATTGCTGAGGCTCAAACCAAGGCACATTTTGTTGTGCAGTGACTAAACTGTGGATTAAAAACACATTTCCCCCTCCTCTGGTCGTGGCTCTCTGGCCTCTTAGAGACTTGCACACATCAAAACCATCCTCCCCACTCGGAACATTTTTTTCAGAAAGTCCTTCGAGGCTTCGAGGTTCAAACCCTACATAAAAGGATTTATTGTCTGAGCCACCTAACATCGACGCAGACATCACTAAGCATCCTGGACTCTTCCCCGGGGCAAGGCGTAAGCGCGGGAGGGTCGAGCTCCCGGCCTCAGTTTACTGAGCTACGGAAATGGGTTTGGCCTGGCCGGGGGTGTGTGTGAAATGAACGAGGCTAGTGTGATGCTCCCAGATGTAAAGATCAAAGACCCGAAAGGGAGGGAGGGAGGGAGGGAGGGAGGGACGCGCCGGGAGCACGGCGATCGCACGGCGGCGGCGGCGGCGGCGAACTTGGCAGTCGGCGTTACGTAAGGACGGAGAAGGAAGTTGTTCTCCCAAACAAAAGACGAGCCCGCCGCGGCCCCTTTGTCTCCCTCCGTCCCCGTCGCCGCCGGGCCTCCCTCCGGGAGCGGGCCTCCGGGAGCCGGCCGGGCCGGGCCGGTGGGGGAGGGAGGGCGCCGGCCGCGGCCGCCGGACAAAGGCGCTTCCTGCCGGCCGCGGGGCGCGGGGCGCCGCCCGCCCGCCGGAGCCCGGAGCCCGGAGCCCGAAGCCCGCCCGGAGCCCGGAGAACACACGGAGCCCGAAGCCCGCCCGGAGCCCAGAGCCCCGAACCCGGAGCCCGGAGCCCGGAGCCCGCAGCCCGCACGGAGTCCTTCCGAGGAAGTTGGGCGCCGCCGAGCCGACTCCCGCCCGCCGCACTTACCGACCACTGTCGGTGTCCGGAACGCCAGCACAGCCCCCGACGGGGCCCCGGAGCGCGGGCCGCGAAGGCAGGCAGCCCCGACGGACCGGCGGACGGACGAGCCTTCTCCGCCAGCCAGCCGCCCGAGCCCCGCGGGGACAAGTGGATCCCGGAGCCGAGCGCCGACGAGCTGGGGCCTGCCCGGGAAAAGCTCTGCGCCGGGCCCGCGTGGAGGTGCGCTCCGGAGCTTCCAGACAGATCCGCTCGTGAGGCGGCGGCGGCGGCGGCGGCGGCGCTGCTGCTGCTGCTGGCGCTGACGGCCCCCGACGATCCCCCGCTTCCCAGCCTCCGGGTCACTGACACACTCCGGCACGGAGGGGAGGGACTAGCGGGGGGCGGGGCCTGAGGGAGGGGCGGGGCCGCGGCGCCGAGAGGCCTCTTGGGAATTGTAGTTCTCCGAGGAAAAGGGGACACGGTGGTGAAGCTGACCAGCTCGCTCTGTACCGCGCATGCTCCAGGAAGATGGGCTTGGGAGGGGAAAGGGGGGAGCGGCGTTGCCATGGCCACAGATTCACTAAGCCACAGTGTTCAAGTCTGTAAATTGATTAAACAAGGCCGGTCTGTGTCATGGTGCTGTTGGGGATCCGGTGCAGAGCCAGTCCGTCCTACGGAGCTCCATTCCCAACAACTAGCCTCAGCACTTAAAGTGCCCAGTGAAATCCAACTTCCTCCTGCTTAGATTTCTTCTACAAATCCTAAATTTGTACAAAACCATAAATACCTCTTTCCCTTTCAGCCTTCGGGTGAATCCTTACATACAAGCTTCTTTTCCTAAAACATTGAGATCTCGCTGCTACTAGTAATTTTAACAATTAGGTATAAAACTGGTACTAACATCACCATTAATAGAATCCCATAAGTTAGTCACAGCTAACTTTACCTTTCCTCATGGTACAAGCAAAGGTAAAGTTCAGGATTAATAAAAGTTCAGGATCAAGTGTATTTTACTTGATCACTGAAGTAACGCAGATTTGTTCATATTTAAAGGTCTGTAATTTTTAAGACATTCAAATAAATACAAGTTCAAAAGCTAAGTGGAGAGTTAAAAGTTGTTCGGTATATTATTGGTCAACTTTCATTTGACACTGAGAAACCAGATCAAAGGTATGAGTATGTTGTTTGGCTGGTCAGCTAAGTCTCCGCCTATTCTGGGCACCCAGGTATGCAGAGGTGGTGATGCCAAGTGTGAAGAAAGTCAGAACACATTACTGGCTTTCCAGAGGGTTAGACATGTGTCAACCTTTGTTTTCTCTTCGTAGCCTACCTAGAAACTACACCCTTGAAGAAAAAGGTTGGTGCTCAGGAACCAGACACATAAGAAAGGAGAGTCAGGATTTTCAAGTAATCTCAGGATCAAAAGTCCTGGTGTCTGCAGACCACACAATTATTTGCTCATTCAAAACACACATTGAATGTTTACTATGTGCCAGGCACCTTATTGGGCCTCAAAAACAGAGGTATAAAATCATAAAAGCAGCATGGCTTGTCTTACTCTGCTAAGGAGAAATAAATAAATAGACTCGGTGGGATAAATTCTGTATTAGAAAAGTGCATGCTACCCCATACTTTGGATCATTTTAATTTGGAAATGATTAAGAGCTTGAGTATTTAGTGAGTAAGGGGGAAAAGAAGTGGGTGAGAGCCTTTTGGTCAGTAAGCAGTTCAGCACAGCTAAAATCACAAAGGATCTTGTACAATAATGCTAAGGAATATAGTTCTTTTTCTGCAAACAGTGGAAAACTAGACCAAGACTGTAAGCAGATAAAATTTAGGTAAGACGTATATTGACAAATAACAATCTGTGGAGTGTGGTATATATGTGGTCTGTTATATTATTACAGAGGCAAAAGATAAGAGACTGAGCTAAAGTATGGGCAGCAGCAGCAGGAGACAGAATTGAGGACAATCAGCCACTAGAATTCTAGAGGCTAGAATTAATAGAACCTCAGGATTAGTTGCCTGTTTGGGGATGAAGGTCAAAGAACATTATGGGGGCTGGAGAGATTGCTCAATGGTTAGAGGCACTTGCTTACAATGCCTGCTGCTCTGAGTTTGATTCCTCAGCACCCATCTAAAGGCAGATGCACAAAGTGCACATACACTTGGAGTTTATTTGCAGTGGCAAGAGGCCCTGGTACACCCATTCTCTCTCTCTCTCTCTCTCTCTCTCTCTCTCTCTCTCTCTCTCTCTCTCTCTCTCTCACACACACACACACACACACATTATGTTATGTTATGGATTTTAATGCTTTTATTTGCAAGCAGGAGAAATTAAACCCCAACTAGCTTAATCAATGAAGATTTATTAACTCATCTAGCTAGAAAGTCCAGAGTGATTGATTCAACAACTTCAATGAGGTCCTTAAAAATGTGTTTCTTTCTCATTTTCATTGTTTTACTTTTCGTAGTATTAGCTTTATGGCCAAATGACAGGTGTCAACAACTATAGTTTTGTCATCTGTGATTAAGAAGATATAAGAAGAGTTGCTTTTAGAAGTACTTTTTAGAAAAGAGTAAAAACTCACTTCCCCAAAGCCTCAATAGTGGATTTAGATCTATTACATAGGCAACAATGGTGGCCAGTAGATGGCACAAGGTTATTCATCTCAAGATGAAGACATATTCCTGACCCTAGAGCAAAAGAAGTGAGTTTTCCACTAAGCTGAGATGAGGAAGTGTGGTTATTCCAATGAAAATTGAAGCAATTACACAGACTAAGAAAAACAGAGGCTGAGAAGAGGATCATAGTATCTACTTCAAGAAAAAAGCCAAGGATGCCTCTCAGATTTCAATGCCATTTATGGAGACAGGAAATGACTTTTGAAGAGGAATTTGATTAGATCTTTTTGGATAGGTTTAGTTTGATATGATTCTGGGACAACTAGGTGAAGAGGTAAAGTGGCAGTTACATATCTGACTCTTGGTTCCAAAGAAAGATCTGGGAATAGAAGATAGAGTTGGAATAGACTATGATCAGATGGTCGTTGACATGTGGGAATGAATAAGATCCTCCTGGCAGAGCATGCGCAGCAAAAAATAAAGGAGTCAATAAAAGAACCTGTATTGCTTACATTTTGTTGTCAACTTGACTGTTTAGTAATCTTGGGTGGGTCTCTGAGGTGGTTTACAGAAAGGATTAACTAAACAATGAGGTCCCTCCTCCAGAGTGAGACCTTACTCCAGAGTGGGTGGCCCTCTCAGTAGGGGGGCAGGATATACATAAACTCAGAGGGGAAGAAAATCTCTCTCTGCCTCCCCCGGTGTTGGTGACAGCTTCTCTCTCTCTGCTTGGAACTGTGAAAGGGGGCCAACCTCTTTAACTATTATTGAACTTCCCCTGGATCTGTAACTTTAATAAATCCCTTCCTCCCATATCTGTGCCTGGTTTGGAGGTTCATCCCAATGGTGTGTGGCTGACTACGACAGAACCTTAGAGAACATTAGCATTTAACGAGTGGTCAGGAAGATGCATAAAATTCCTGGGAAGTAACAAGGAAATGGAATATACAGGGATGGGGGCAGGTAAAGCTAATCTGTAACCAGGAGTCAAGTTGGTCTTTAAAAAGCCACAAAGACAGACAAGATAGACTCAGCAGTCAACAGCATTAAAGGAGCTATGACAAATATACTTGGTGTGCTGAAAGAGAAAAGTAAAAAAAAAAAACAATATAAAGATTAAAATGTCAATTTCTGAAATAAAAATTGCTGTAGATAAGATTAAGACTCAGAAGCAGATTAGGCACTGAGCAAATTAAGATGCTCACAAGAAGATACATACATAGTACACTTGAAGACATACCAACAGAATAAAGCCCATAAAACACTAGAAAGTCTTCAATATGGAGCCTCACTGATCTGCGGAATAATACTGTTGCAGTTAGCTTCACTTTGCTGGTTTTAACATCCAAACCAGGCACAGTTTAGGGGAGAAAGGGATTTATTTCAAGATTACAGATCCAGGGTGGAATTTCCATCAGGGGAAGAAACTATTTCCATATACCCAAGCAGAGAGAAAAAAACCAAAACAGCCCATGAAAACCAAAATCAACAAGCATGAATGGGCAAACCGCAGGGACCCCACAGCAAGCAGCAAGGACCCCCACCAGTGCTCAGACTGCTCTCTAACACCTTTGGGCTGAAAAATCAGATCCACCCCCAGTGACATACCCCGAGACAGGTGGCTGGAAGTCTAAGTTATAAACTTTAACAATACACCTTAGTCTGTGGGGGACATGCATTTAAACTACAACAAATACCAAGTATTCTAACATTTGTGTAATTGCAGTTCCAGGTAGAAGAAGAGCCAGGAAATGTGTCACATAAGTTATTTGAAGTAATAAGACAAAATATGTTCTTTGAATAAAATTATAAACCATATATTAAGTGAGCCCCAAACAGGATAAACACACATGAGCACATGTGCATTACAAACACACACCACTACACATATATCAAAATGTTGAAAACCATCCAGATGTGGTGGGTACACACCTGTAGTCCCACCACTGGAGAGACCAAGGCAGGAGAACTGTGAATTCCACATCAGCCTGGGCTATATAATGAGACCCTATCTCAAACAAAGCAAAGTAAAACCAAACACATAGTAAAAAACAATAAAAAGCAGCTAAAGAAATAATGCATGTTTTGTATAGAGAAGCAAAGATAAAGACTGAGCAGACTGCCGATCAAATACTCTGCAAGTCAGCATTCAGTAAAAATGCATTTTTAAAGGCTAAAACAGAAACAAAATTCTGTCATGTGTAATCCTATCTTTATAGAACATACTTTTCAAAAATGAAGACTAAAGAAAACAAAAGCTTACCTCTGTAATCCCAGGCATTCAGGCAGTAGAGCCGAAAGGATTCCTGCAAGTCCAAAGCCAGTTTTGTTGACATAGTGGGTTCCAGGCCAACCAGGGCTACATACTGAGACGAGACCCTGGCTCAACAAAACTAAACCAAAGCTGAGGCATTGTTTCCAGCAAAATTGCACTACAAGAACTCTTAAAACAACTTCTTCAGGGTAACAAAATACAGCAGGGAAATTTGGATTGATGTTAAAGAATGAAGAATTTTTAAAAATGGTAAACCTATGAATAAATATTAAAGACTTTTACGTTTTAAAAATAGATTATGAAATTTAAGGCAAAAATAACAACACTGTACAGTAGGACAATAATATATGTGAAAGCAAAATGTTTTACAATAAATAGCTCAAAGGATGGAAGGAGAAAATGGAATTATGTTGTACATGAAGATCTGATGTGTGAAGGCTGAAAAGGTTGCTCAGTGGTTAAAGGGCTTTCCTACAAAGCCTACCAGCCTAGGTTTAATTCCCAAGCCAGCCGTGTAAGCCTGATATAAAATGTGACTCAAGTGTCTGATGTTCATTTACGGGTAGCAAGGGGCCCTGATGCCCCCGTATACACACACACACACACACACTTGTGCAAGGAAAGAAGTTTTAAAAAAGAAAGATCTGACATTATGCCTGAAGTCTTACACTATTATTGAGAAGTAATTGTGAATTGAAAAATGTGTATTTTCAATTCTTGAGTAGTCGTCTACAATAAATCTAAGTAGCTGCCAAAAATTAAATGGATAGCTCATAAATCAATAGTGAAGATAACCTAAAATCCTGAAGCAAATAAACAAAACATTGAATGGAGAAATAGAGATACATAAAAAAGTGCGTGTCCATAATAAACATGGAGTGGACATACCAGCTCTGGAGTCCACCTCTTGAGTTGTTCTAAGTAGAGAAACAACCTTCTATTTTGCTTAGAGTCCTTGCTATTGGTAGTCTGTGGTGTGTTCAGCTGAATCTAATCAGAACAGCCACAAGCCGATAGTAGTTTTGTGAAATCAAAGAATGTATTTCCTAGAATCAGATATGCCCACACATTGCACAAAATTTTGCCATATCGATTGCCAGCAACTTCAACATAGTTCTGGGGCTTATATATTTGACAATAATTTCATCTTTTACAAAATATCGTTTACTATTTGATTCAATCATTTTTCTTTTCTTTCTTTAAAAACATTTTTTGACACAGGATCTCTCTGTATATTCCAGGCTGATCTGTAACTCACTATGTAGCCCAGGCTGGCCTCAAGCTTGCTATATCTGCCCCCCACATGCTGAGATTACAAGCTTGAGCCACCAAAACTAGCTCCAGTTTTTCTTAAAAGAGAAAATTTGTGTAAATATTTAGTACAATCCTAAAAATATGGTACTGTGACCCGAACCATGACAATAAGGTTGAAGCACCACAATTTAGACATATGCTGGTGTTTTTCGTATAAATAGGAGAAGATCAAAGTGATAATCATTATATGTAACCATCTGTGGAGTCCTTTTTGAAACTGTGGCTTTGCCTTCACCGTACAGTTTTATACTGCTTTTCAAAATTAGCAATCCTTTGAATTTAGGATAGTTCATTCAGGAAAAATAAATGTACATCTAAATACTACACACACACACACACACACACACACACACACACACACACGCACACATATATAGTTTAATGTCTTCATTTCCTTGGCCAATGCATCTCTCCTTCTGCTGCTCACATGCACCTTCAAGTTTGATATGTTTTCTTAGTAAAAAAAGTCAATCCTGGGGGAACTATGTTATGTTTTTGGATTTCTTAAATTCTACAAAGGTTTTATGATATGGGCAGTTGCTTGGTAAATTTTAACAACGTTCCTGCACCATTGGACTACATGAAAACCAACTAAAACTCTTTCTATTTTGTCCTCAATCAAACATGAAAATAATGTTTAGGATATGAACATAAGGAAAGATCACAATATGGATACTGCAATAGGCCCACCTCATCTAGGTCCCACCGCTTCCTGATAGCATTCCCTGGAAAGCAAACATTTACCTTTTGGACTTTTGGAAGACAGTTAAGATCCAAACTGTAGGGAAACATTTCTCTAAAACAACATGCAATGAATACAATTTGCTGATATATGATGCAGAAGACATTGGACACACCAATATTTTCTTATAACTTAAAGAAATTACTACAAACCTGCTTTTCATCTTTCATGACAAGTGTTTTATCTGCTGCAAATGAACATATCTTTTCAGGTTTAGTCCAGTTTTTCAAAACTAAAAAATTCTAGACAGATTTTCTTTTGGGACCAGGAAGGTTCTAAACTACATATTGGACTCTTGCTGAGCTTCTTGGCTTTCAGAATAATAAATTTATAGGTATATGCTCCTTTTAATATTAGAATCATGAGTAGGTTCTCTCAGAACTCCTACTTTCCAAAATTCCTTCCCAAAATAAAATTATTCTCCTCTAATATCCTAAAAAATCTCAAAATAGCTCTTTGTCAACATGGAGTACTTTCCTATTTTAAACCTATGAATAGCACACAGTTTGAAGGCCTGGGATTTTACTCAAAAGATTTATAGGTCTCAAATGCTGCCTATGACATTTTAGATCTATTTGGAAAATGTCAAAGACAAGCAGGTTAAGATTTTAATGTTTTAAAGTAATATGCTTAAGACCAAGAAATATAGCTTATATATTCTTAGCATTAGAACAAATTGCATGTGTGCAAGCAGTTATTTTGGGATCATCAAATAAGACCATGGTGGGAGCTGGGGAGATGGCTCAGTCAGTAAGGTGCTTGCTGCACAAGCCTGTGGGCCTTAGTTCAAATGCTCAGCACTTGAACAGAAGCTAGTTAGCAAGGTGGCATATATCAGTAACCCCTGTGCTCAGGATGCACAGACAAGAAAATCCCTGGGGCTTGCTGGCTAGCTAGTCTAATTGAATCAGTGAACTCCAAGTTCAGTGAGAAACCCTGTCTCAAAAATTACAGTAGAGTGATCATTCAGATCATTCAGAACACATTCATTTGGGGGGGACACCTGGATCAAACCATGACAGTCCGCCCCTGGTTCCACAAACTAATAATCATACATGATGTAAGATACAATACATTCAGCTCAACTCTATAAGTCCCCACAGTTTTTCTTTCAACTGAGCCATAATACCAAAAACAAAGCAAAACAAAACAAAAAACCCATAATGGCACAGAACATTCATGCTACAAAAGATAGCAGTAGGCATGGCAAAAACAGATTGAACTAATACAAGATTTAAAACAAGCAGGACAACATCAAAGTCTTAACTCCAAGTCTGTTAATTCTAACCAGTAACAAGTCTCCTGGAGATCCGATTCTGCCCCTCAAGCTGGGCAACTTACAGTCCAGAAAAACTTCTTCTGGTGCTGGCAGATCTCCTTGGCAGCCATCCTATAGTCCTGGCACTCACTGGGTCTCCACTGCAACCCACAGTTCATCCTTATGGCTTCATCAGGCCTCTGCACAGGTTCCCATCTCTGGCACTGAAATTTTTCTAGTAATAATCCATGGCCTCTGGGTGTGCCATTATTATCCAAAGAGGTAGGTTTCCATATGGCTTATTCTTTCAGCTTGTTATGTTCTTGTGCTGTTGCGTTGGAGTCTACCCATCTCACATTAAAAATCTAATTATCTTAAGGAGGGAGCAAATTTTGGTCCTTGTAGGTTTTTAGTCAGTGTTCTGTTTTGGGGTTTAAGCAGCGTTGGAGTGGGTGGCATTGTATCCACTGATGTAGGGGTTGCAGAGGTTACAGGTGCACCAGCAGTTCTGGCCTAGTGGCTTGTATGGAAGTTACTTTGGAGCTCAGAAATCTCCTTGGCTATAATCACTGCTGGCCTTGTCTCTGGAGCTCAGGGCATTTGGTAGCAATAGCACTTACCTGATGAATAGATTATGGAGTCGGCACAGATGCCCCTGTGGCAGGTACATGCCAGATATCTCAGGACTTGATAATTGGGGCAGGAATGAGGCACCAAGGGGGCACTGGTAGGTGGGTGTGCGGTAGGGGAGATAAAAGTCTTATTTTTTCAGTGAGGTTCTGTCTTGGGTTTGAGCCAGAGTGGAGTATGCACAGAAGGGTAGGTTGTGGAGGCTACACATGAGCCAGCTGTTGTGCACTGGTGGCTGATGCTGGAGATGTGTCTGGAGGTAGGCAGCACAAAGTGGATGCACAGGCCCTAAACCCCTCATGCCCCACTCCACCCAGTATGCACAGGAGCCTAACACACTGTGCCCAGAACCACAGGTCCCAAACTTGCCATGCCCTTCACCACCTTGAATTCATGCACAGACCCAAACATGCAGGTACCCTTACCCACCTGGGGTGCATAAGCTCCAAACACACTGATGGCCCTAGAGCACAGGCCCCAGCACACTGGCCTCCAGAAAGCAAAGGTCCTACCCTCACTGTGACCTTCACACATGTGGAGCACATGGCCCCAGATATGCTGGTGCCTAGAACTCACTGGCCCCAAACACACTGGTCCCTTCACCAATCCAGGGTGCACAGGCTCCCGCATGCTGATTCCCTAGAGCCAAAACTCCAAACATTCCATGCTCCTCACCATCCCTGGCTGCACTGGCTCCTAATGTGCCTGCACAGACCACAACCTCATCATGGCCTCACTCATATGTAGTGCCCCTGACCCAAACACCCAGGTGCTGTGAGTACACCAGCCCCAAACACTGCGGGCCCCTCAACAGGCCTGGGTGAACAGCTCCTTCAGGATTTTTTTTTTTTATTAAATAGAAACTTTGTATGAACAAGTCATGTGTTGGTAGTTCCATTTCCCCCTACCTCCATTTCACTGTGGACTCTCCTCAGTGGGATTGCTGGTATACTCCGTGGGGATTGTGGGCTATGTGTTGTGTGAGCAGCAGTCAGTCATTGGCGGGGAGGGGGCAATATTCTCCACCATGGTTCTTGCAATCTTTCCACCCCCTCTTCCACAAAGTTCCCTGAGCCATGGTGGGTGAGTTTTAAGCATACTTTAGTGTCAAGGTCTTCTAGATTTCTGGGGGAAATCTAGCAGCTTCTAGATTTCTGTGCTGGAACGTTCTGAGTATCCACGGTATCTGTCTTCTTCACCCTGGCTCCGGTTGTCTGGCTCGCTGTGGAAGCAGCACTCTTCCTCATCTCTCCACTTCCTCTGTGGTTCACCTGGGCCCTAGCTGAGGTGTCAGGTGTGGTTCAATTCCTACTATGGATTCAGGTATCATTTCTAGTCTTGTTGGTAGAATTACATTGTCCACAGTTCTTGCTGCCTTCTGAAAGATGAAAACAGATTCTCCAGAGAGTGAGAGCAGCATAGGTCCAATGGGATAAACCTTGTCAATTTGGCAAGATTATAATGGGTGTAGCCTCTCTTTAGGCCTATGGTTAGTGGAAGCTTCCCCTTGGAGTTCAGATTCTTGGTCTCCATAGGACTTTGGCTTGATCTCAGTTCCAGCGATGGGTTCCTTGCCACTGAATGGATCTTTTTGTTATTTATTTATTCGTTTATTTATTTATTTATTTGGGTTTTCAAGGAGTTCTCATTGAGATTGAAAATGAGACAGGGGGGGTCCACTCTCGCCACTGCTTTTCAACATAGTGATTGAAGTTCTAGCGTAAGCATAAGAAAGACAAAAGGGATATAAATCAAAAAGGAAGAAATGACTTCCTGAATTCCCTGAGCCTCCTTTCTCTCTTCAATTCAGAGGAAATCTGCTACACAACACTCAAGATTATTGTAGATTGCTAAACAGGTTGGCAACAAAACAACCATCACAAATGGACACCTTGTCAACTTTACATCAAACCATATCTCTTTACATCATATTTAATTTCCAAATGAAGATAGTAACAAGATCACAATTCCACCTAACATGATATTGCTATCCCATGTACAACTAGAAACACATAATTTCCCCCCAACACAAGGCAAGGTCCCTTAATGGAGAGTTCTATAGAATCAGAACAAGTTACATACTTTTAACATATAATGGTACAGAGTAAACATTTCCAACTGCTATGAAACATAACAAGGAGAGACTGACCCAATGCAAACTCAACAACCATTAGGCAAACATCAAACTTCTGTAGTTCAAGTTCAATATCGTAACCTGTGACTGACAGTCTCCAGGTTTTCCGATTTCACCCCTCCAGCTTGGCTGAGTAGCTGGGGAAAACATTCATCCTGAGCCAACAGCACTTTTTGGGAGCTCATTGCACAGACTTGGTATATCCATACATCTTTGGGTTTCCACTGCAAACCATGGTCCATCTTTCCAATAGCTTCACTTGCTGATCAGGGACTTCATGCCCTTTACGATGCACCACATCTTAGCAGTGGCTCCTGGGACTGTGTGCACTTCATGACACACTCCACACACTGAATCCCCTGAGCCTCCTTTCTCTCTTTAATTTGGAGGAAATCTGCTACACGGCATTCAAGATTATTGTGGATGGTCAAGTTTACAACAAAAGTTAACCACCATACATGGATTCTGGGGATATGAGCTCAGGTCATCACACTTGTACAGCAAGCTTCTACCCACTGAATTATGTCCTCAGCCCCCCTCACTAATCTCCATTAGTTTCTGTTGCTTTCATTTTAGCGATTCTAGAGAATGTGCGGCATCTCACTGTTGTTTTTATTTATATATATATTCTTATTACTAAAGGCACTGATCAACTTTCATAAGAACATGGCCATTTGGAATCCTTTCTTTGAAGGGTCTAAGTTACAATTTGCCCACTTTTCTACTATATCTTTTTTCTTAGTGACTTATAGAAGCTCTTTATATATTTTAGTGCTTTATCAAATTCATTTTTATATGCAGATATAGAAACATAAATTTTCTACCTGGTGTAGTTTTTAATGTATATTTCTCAACTTAATATTCATTTATAACGGTGGTATAAATTCAGATCTCATATTCAAAAGTTATGGAACTTTGGATTTAGGATTCTCTCAGGCAAGTTTTTATTTTTATTTATTTATTTATTATTTATTTATTTTTCTCCATCCAAAGCTCAGGCCAAAGAAAAATTTTTGGGTACTTATCCAGTCAGCTGAATGAAACTTTCACAACCTTCTTTTCACTATCTGTGTAGCTGTAGGCTTTATCAGAAGCCCCAGTTTAATCCCTGAACTTCAGGTGGGAGGAGATATCTTCTGTCCCTTAAGGGACATTAAAATTATGGCCCCAGCCCCTGAGACCTATATTTATGTTGCTGGCTTTCAGTGTCCCTCAACCCTGGCTCTCCCACCCCCATTCCCAGGCAACTACGATGTTTATCTTCCTTTCAATTTCAGCTATGCGTTTCATCTGTAGTTATATTTACCCAGCATTACTATGTATTTCTTTAGCAATCGAAGTAGCAAGCTCTTCCCTAACCTGTTCCGTTTGTTTTTAATCTCTTCCTAGATCCAAGTGTAGGAACCTGACATTTGAACTCTCCTATTTCAGTCCTGCCTCTCTGAGGTTGGATTCTTCACAACCAGTCCTCTGGAGCTGCTCCTGCTTTAGTATTTTCTCCAGCAAGTCCTCCATGCAGTTTCACATCCTGCTTTAATCATCCCGTGCCTCCTCCTCCTCATCCTGCCTCCACAGTTACCTCTAGAGATCAATTGCTTCACAATTCCACCCCACAGTTTCACTGTCTAAAGCTCCCAGCCTCCCCACCAGCCTGAGTCACTGCACAGCCCCTGCTACTCCTCTCCTGTTACCAGCCAGCTCTCCTGTCCTCAGTCTCATCTCTACTCAGACAAAATCAGTGTCTCATATTAGCATACAGGCAGTTCCATTTGCTATACTTTGCTGGCCTGCGCTTTTTCAATCGGTAGGAGGTTTTCTTTAAAATGTGTTCTTTTTGAAACATTTTTAGTATACAAAATCTCAACATATAGTAAAAGCATATCCTAATAAGCACCATCTTTTTATCCACTTTTATCAGTTTCTACTCTTGGTGAGTCCGATTTTATTCCTGCTTCTTCCACACCCATTGGTTTTTTTTCAGATCAAACTCCAGAAGCTCTATAATTTCTATTTTATATGCCACTCTTAAAAAAGGAGATATCATTTTTTAAAAGTGCAAGTACAATACCACTCATAACTAAAAACAAAATTCCTGAATATTTCCTTCATATTCTCAAATATCCAGACAAGTCTTTAAATTAAGATCCAAATAAGGAATATCTATATATCTATACCTATTTCTATATCTCTATATATAGATATATAAGTATTATTTTCTTCATGTGAGAAAAAATATATATACATATAGAGATATGTAGATGTTTCAATCATTGACTAATGTATCTCTTACACTTTCCTTAGGAACAAGCAAGCACTGCTGGACCTGGTAGTGCAGGTCTATTATCTCAAGGGAGGCTGAAGCAAGAAGATCACAAATGCAAGGCTTCCCAGAGCTACAGAGTGAGTTCAAGGCCAGCTCGGGCAAATTAGTGTGATCATGTCTCAAAAGTAAAAAGAAAGAAATCAGGGGATGTAGCTCAGTATAGAGCACAGCCTAGCATGAGTGAGGCCCTAGGCCCAACACTCAGTATTGCAGAAAAGAAACACACACACACACACACACACACACACACACACACACACACACTGCATTATGGAAAACTTCAGGGACAATAAAGTAGATACTTGAGGAAAAGGGAGGGCATGTTCTTTCTTCTTTTTGAGGCAGGGTTTCACTCTCGCCCAGGCTGACCTAGAACTCACTCTGTAGTCCTGGCTGGTCTCAAATTTACGGCAATCCTCATAGCTCAGCATCCAAGGTGCTAGGATTAAAGGCAGGAAACACCATGCTCAGATAAGGCCATGTTCCTCATGTATCAGCAGAACAGTTGTTGTTTTTATCTCTAACTCTCATGACTGTTCTTTTGGAATGTATGCACTCTTACAAAACTTTATTATCAAAACCATGCAACTGGGCTGATTTGTTCCACAGGCTGTGTTTGCTTACCCTCATTTCTTTTCATTTTTTAAAAAAATTAACAATAATATTGCACATTTTTATTGAGTGCAGAGAAATAATATATGTATACTACATTTAATGATCAAATCAGAACAACTGGCATTTGTACCTCCTCAAGCATTTATCATTTCTATGTAATAGACCCTACTACTGCTCTTTGGGGCAATAAGAACAGAACACTTGGCTTTTGCTTTGCTTTCACCCTTAAAATTTTCCTCTGGGATAGATACCTACCCTAAAATACTTATTGGAGTGAGGTCACAGAGACCCTAGCACTATTGGGTATTTTTTTTTATTTTTTTATTTTTTATTTTTAATTTAATATTTATTGTCCATAATGAGTTACATTATTTAGTGGGCAAACCATGCGTTATTATCCCGACTTCCCCAATTCCCCCCCTCCCCATCCCTGATCAGTTGTATATCCTCCTTCGTGGGCTGTCTGTATTAGTCCTTGTGGCAAGGGATCCTGTATATCTTAGTACTCATCTCGGTCTTCCTTACCCAAGTGAGTTGTTACTGATGGGTGCTATGCCTCTGGACCGTCTCCCCCACCACGGCTCTCACAATCT
>PVHP010005912.1:0-62891 GCA_004024765.1 Zapus hudsonius
TGAAGTTTGTTGGCATGTCTTCTTCAAGCCCCCGTGTTATTATGCGGCTGCTTCCCAGCCTATGGGGTGCTTCTACTTCATCAATCTAAGGCACCATCACCATGAGCCCGATGTGAACCCCTAAAGACACACAGCACTAAGGCAAACCCCACCATCAAAAACAACAAACCAGTTCTGTTGAAACAAAATGACCGAGCATGAAATAGCAGCCTGCCATCCTACACTGGGAGCTTGATTTTCATCAATGGCAGCTGAGACAACTCTCTCCTCCCACTTCTCCAAGGGAAGAAATAAAATAAAACAGACAAGCCATCTGCATGCAAGGAGGGGGGTGGACCCTGCTGGTCAGCTTGATGCCCTGCAGCAGGAAATCCAAAACAGCTTCCTCTCCATGGGAGCCCCTCACTGATGCTCCTCGTTCTGCAGACAGTACATACACCCTGTGCTTCCTACAGTCTCTGGTGTGTCACCTGCACAGTCACCACATACCTGTGCTTCCACAGTCTCTGCTGTGTCACCTGCTCAGTCACAGCACACCTGTGCTTCCTATAGTCTCTGCTGTGTCAGCCATGGGCCTGTAGCATCTTTGCACAAACAGCAGTCATCTAGTGTTATGTGGCTAGTTGCACTTCACCTGTTGGCAAGCCCAGCTCATTCCTGCAACTCTCCACCTTCTGTGCATGGCCCAAATTGCACACAGAGAGGAAGTGATCAGGGAAAGACCCATAAGGCAGGTGGATGATAGCCTCAGATTCACCAGATTACTAATGTGCTTTATTGATTTGATGAGCACTTGTTCATCAGGGAAGCTAGTCAGCTGATCCATGACTGACCACACGCACAGTAAGTATCAGAAATCAACCAACAACACCCTAGCCCATCCCTTCTGAAGCATCCCAGTCATGGCCAGTGAGCTTGTCACTCCCTTTGGAAATCTGCAAGCAATCTAACCTGATGGCAAAAGACCCATTTCCATGGGGTGGGCTGTTGTAGGGCTAATGTTCAGTGCTCTCCTCCTGCTTCTCTGGGTACACGTTCCCATCACACTGATGCAGGGCTTCACAGCAAGGTTTGCTTTGGTCACTGGGCTATGACTGGATATGACTAAGAAATTTCCTTAACTGTGTTCCATTCTAGGGCTTGGATTCTTGGAAGACGCTATCACTAAGAAAGGCCCATGCTGTGACTGCACACTTTGTGAAGAAAGGTGAAGTTCTGTAGAGCAGATCTTCCCTCAACCTGCAGCTTGCAGCTAAGTCCCGCTGAGGTCAGCTGGGACCCTCCCAGGGCATACTTGCCAAAGCCAGCACAGCGATTGCTCCTTATACAGATACAGTCTGTGGTAACAGTTAACCAAGATAATGACATTGATAATGGTATGATCACTGTTAATATATAATGCTTATATATTAATTGAATGGTGCGAGTGGACATGTCAGTATTGCTTAGAACACATAATGAAGTTACAGGCTTTAATACAACTTCTAGGACCTTCTAGGTTTAGCCCCTTGAACTTATCTACATCCATGAAACTAGCTACTTCCATTTGTTAATTGCTTATGTCTTGAGCATGAAAGGAGTCAGTCACTTTCTATCCATTTGGTTCTTAAAATAATTCCTTATTAAAAATATCAGCCTTCTTCCCTGATGAGGACATCAAGACTGAAGAACTTATCTTCAATCCTAGAGATAAGAGGCTACAGCCTTAGATTTCAAAGGGTGTCCTTAATATTTACTATATTTCAGTAAGGTTTTCTTTTATTTAAAAATGTTTAAAAAGGAAGAAGCAGCCTCCATGGAGGAGATACCATGTCTTTTTACATTTGTTGCTCTGCAGGGACTCATCCAGCACTGAAATAGCTCTCCATTCCCAGCCCCAGATGGTCCACTTGACAAGGAGAGGCCTCTGGGGATATCCGAAGGCTTAGAAGTACTATCTAGAAAACTCCTAGGATAGTCATAAGTTTTAGCTCAAGAGATTCTTTTGAAAAAATAGTTTTCTTCTGGCTTGCCATGCAAGTTTGTGGCTCTGAGTTCAGATCCCCAGCATCCATGTTAAAAAGAAAGGACAAAACCAGAACAGTAGCACAAGCCTGTAATCCTATAAAAATTTTGCATCATTACACAAATGGACCATAATCAAAAAACACCTCCTGCCAAGTGCATTACTGTGCTGCTCTGGATGATTTGAGACTAACTGTATATAAGCCAATTTTAAAAATACATTTATTTATTTATTTAAGAAGGAGAGAGGAGAGAGAGAGAATGAATAAGGTCAGAGACAAGGCACACCAGGGCCTCCTACCACTGCAAACAAACTCCAGATGCATGTGCTACTTTGTGCAACTGGCTGAACCCAGGCCATTAGGCTTTGCACACAGGTGCTTTTAACCACTAAGCCGTCTCTGCAACCCACACAAAATTCTTGAATGTGGTAAATGCTTGCTATCACAGCTTCTCTCACAAAAACGTAGTACTATGTAGTGGTAATAATTTTGTCACCACACTAATTTTACTGGGCATAATACATACAAGTGTCCATATTAGACAACAGTCAAGGTTTTGCCATCTGTGTTGTAGTAGTTCCTTAGCAAATCCAAGTTCCAATGGGTACCCATCTCTAAACTGTGAACACTTTTTGAAAAAGCCACAATTAATGGTGATCACCTGGTATTATAAGATAACTGATCTATGTAAAGCAATTTTTTTCATCATTATACATTGAACAAAGAAAGTTATTTGTATTTCCCAGTTCTGCAATATTTTTTTCTAAAAGGGGAAATGAAGAAAACATAATTAGAAGAGTTATAATTTTCATTTTCATCTTATTACACATGGGAAGGAATTTGTGCAAGGGAGGTATAACGGAAAGAAGATATGGGACCAGTATGCATATGAAACTTATAATTAAGCAGATGAAGGAAGAGAAATCATTATTTGAGTTTAATCTACAATAAGAGAAAGAAAGGAAAACAGAATGTGAAGCTTTCATTCTGTATTTTCATGAAAACCCCACAGGAGTGAGTTCCCACTTACCTCCTATCCTTGACCTAACTAAAGAGAAGAGCTGTTAGATTTCATGGGCTGTTTCTCTACAAGGCCTGATTCCTCTTGGCTGGTGGCTTTGGTAGAAGAAATTTGAAGACTACAGAGAAGTCTCTCAAGGTCATCAAGTAAGGGCATCACAAGCATCAACATTGGGGGAAAAAAAGAGAGAAAAGCAGAAACTGTCAAGGGCATGAATATCAAAGTCTCTATCCAGGCAAAGAGGCCAGACTCCCTGGGTGGGAGCTAATTGCTCAACATCAAGAAATAATTTATTGAGACTTGCTGCCTTTGTTTCTATAATTAAAAAGATAAATCTCAGGGCTACAGAGATGGCTCAGAGGTTAAGGTGCTGGCCTGCAAAGCTTAATGACCTGGATTCGATTCCCCAATACCCACATAAAGCCAGATTCACAAAGTGGCACATGCACCTGGAGTTTGTTTACGGTGGCAAGAAGCCCTGACACACCCATTCTCTCTGTGTCTTTCTTTCTCTCACTGCATACAAATAAATATCAAATTAAAAGATTTTCCTTAAAAAAAAATCTGCCCCTTTGAATTGCTCACAATTTTTTCCCTTGTATTCTGGGGTGAACTATGCCCCCCACATGCCTGCTAAAATTCACAGCCTTGGCCACAGTACCTAAGAATGTGACTATTATTGGAGCCAAGGGCTTCAGAGATGTAATTAAGATGCACTGAGGCTCTGAACCAATATTACCAATGTCCTTATGTGGCAAGGAAAGTTGAATACAGACATGCCTGCTCATCGAGGGCAGACAGCAGAGATCACAGCAGGAAGGAAATCACAGGAACCTGCTCAACATCTTGATCTGACTTCTAGCTGCTAGAACTATGAGAATGTATCATTTAAGCCCCCTAGCCTTCGATACTATTGTAGCAGCTTGAGCCCACCCAGGGAAAACGCACTTGCTGAAGAAATGTTGATGCTGAAAAAGATTCCTCATTGACTTTTCATAACCAGGGAAATTAGTGCAACCTTAATAATTTTAAAGCAGTAAGTGATTTTAAAAATAATGCCTATTCATTTTGAAGACAACTAGAATTATAATAATATATAAAATTTTCTAAGCACTTATGTTTATGCATATGTGTTTCACATACAGATTACATGTATGTTTTGCATACTACAAACCTAAAATCACACTTGTACTTTTGATACAATTCCAATGATGCATGTTGATGTTTCTATTATCATGTGGATTCCAAGGGTCCTCGAGGCCTGTTCTCCATGCCATGTTCTTGGGAGGCAGTGGGAACTTTAAGTGGTATGGCCTAGTGGAAGAATGTTAGCTTATTGTGTGTGTGCCTTTGAAAGGGATTATGGGATTTAATTTGTATTTTTCTCATTCTGCTTCCTGACTATGAGGTAAGCAACTATGCTCTGCAGTCTGTTTTATGACAAGCTTCCTTGCCACAGGCCCAAAGCCATAGAGCTAAATGACCTTGCCAACTCAAACCTCCAAGACAGTGAGCCAAACAAGCCTTTTCCTCTGTAAATTTGACACCTCAGGCATTTGTCATAACAAAAAGCTGTTTAACAAGTCTCTAAACCATTAATTCTTCGTCACTTTTTTCTTCTTATTTTTTGGGGGGTGGGAGGGTGGTAAAAAAGGGAAAAAAAAACCTGAATCACTTGTTCTATAGCATTCACTCCTATCTGGATTGTGTTACCTAAATGATCTTATAAGCTGAGAGACCTGGGGCTTGATCAGGTTCTTTAGAAGAGAGGAGGCCAACCAGTTCTAAGTGAGGGGTATAATTCCTTCAAAAGGACATGGCTGACTGTCTTAACTCAGTCACTGCTCACCATCCCTGCTTGTATCCACTATTTTAAGAAGAGATGTAAAACAGTGACATTTCTATAACTCCTTCATTTATTAGTTAAAATAATTTTGTGTAGAGGACTCATCTATCTATAGGGTACCCTGAAATACTGTCACTATAAAACAAGTGAAAGTATTTAATACTTTTGGGGAGTGTATGTGGGGTATGTAATATGTGGTATGTCTGTAAGTACATGTGGTGGTGTACCCCATGGGCACATGTGCCTAGGCTAAAAACTGGGGTGGTCTCCTCTACTACTCTTCCACCTTATTTCCTGAGTCTCTTCTACTGAACCCGAAGGCCCCATTTTTCAGCTCTGTTAGCTGACCAGGAAGTCCCTGTAATTCCCCTGTCTCTGCTCTCCTCAATGTTGCAGTTACAGGCATGAACTCTAAGGCCAGGTTTTTATGGAGGTGCTGGGGATTGAACTCAGGTCCACATGCTTGTGCAGCTTGGGCTCTTCTCACCCACTGAATCACCTCCTCAGCTCCCAAATACCTAATTCTTACACTTTAGGTCATAATTTTGAAACAAGGAACTAAACTTTCTTCTCCTTGTTCCCCACTGCGGTTAGTGACCTGGTTAATGACTGCTCTAGCAGAGCTCTAGGACACTAAGACATCTCATGTGCTTCTTACCCTACGCATGGTGGTTTATGATTAACCCCAATACTTGGTCCCCAGGTGGTGGAGCCTACAGGTGGAGGTGTGTCACTGGGCACAGACCTTGAGGTTTATTGGTCCAGCTCACCAGTGCAGGCCATCCTGTTCTTGCTGCTTCCTCCTTGCTGATGTGACAGGATGTGGCTGGCTGCTCTGCCATGCCTTTCCCATTCTGATGAAACTTGCCCTGGAAACTGGCAACTGCAATACAGTCTATGCTTCCATGAGCTGGCTAGGTATTCTGTCCCAGCAAGGAGAAGGTAACTGCTACCAGACAGCAGCAGCCAATCCTTCAGATAGTAGTGAACTTCAGAATTGTCTGCTCACTGTTTTCAGCCTTTTTCAAAGGATAAATCTACAGAATCAATATTTTGAACATGAATTCGTTTTGATATTTCCCATTCAAATTCAGAATTTTGGCATTTACTTTGTTACACTTCCACCACTTTCTTCCAAACAAAACACGTTTCCAAAACTAGCTTATTAAAAATATACAGCTGAGAGAAAAGCATTAGCTTTTCTTTTGAAAATACCTTCAGGGGTCTGCCCCACTAAGGATATACAGTCAAGAAGAATTTGCAAGGCTTCTTCTCCATAAGACTGGATGTATTAGCTACTACATACATTGTGGGGTTTATCATTTCATTTTTATGAGTGGTGTTATATTATGGAAATGAGTGCACATTTACAAAGTCATACCCCCAGCACATTTCCTCGACAAAGAGCACTAATGTGTATCAAGTGTACTTCCTCTGTTTTTCTATCTCCACTTAGCAGTTTAGCTCATTTCTTTTTAACAGTAGCATTGTAGCTTTTTAGCCGGATATGTCATAATCTACTCAGCCAGTCCCTGATCCAGTCATTTGGTTTATTCCAATCATTAGATTTAAAAAAAAATTTTTTACTTGATTACTTGAGACAGAGGGAGACGGAGAGAGAAAGGGAGACAGGGAGGGGGTGAACATGGATGTGCCCTTCCTTCTGCCACTGTAAAGGAACTCTAGATGCATGTGCCACTTTGTTCATCTGCTCTGCCTGGGTACTGGTAAATCAAACCTCAGGGGTCAAGTTTGCCAAAAAGCGCCTTTAACCAATGAGCAATCTCCCCAGCCATTACATTTTACAAATAGCTGCAGAGAACAGTTTTATTTTTCTTTTTGCAATAATTTGTATGATCCCAGAAGTTTTTCCTATCCATTCATCTATTTCAAAGTTAGGCCAGTTGTGTGGCTTTAGTCCCAACACTCAGGAAGCTAAGGTAGGTGGATCACCATGATCTAAGAGTCTAGCCTGGGGCTACAGAGTGAGTTCCAGGTCTGCCAGGGCTATAGTGAGACCCTGTCTCCAAAAAAAAAAAAAAAGTTGGGTAAAATGATTTCAAGAGGAATGGCATACAGTGCGATGAGAGCAGGGAAATTCTCACCCATGTGTCCCTAAGTGAGGCTCTCTAGGCCTCTGCATCAGAAAATATACAATTTATTCAACTAACCACAACTTGGAATCCAAAATAGTCAACTTGATTAGTAGCAGAGGTTGTCTTCCCTATTTTTACAGTATAGTATAGATGAAAATTTTTATCTCCAGACTATTTTTAATATCAGAGATACTATTTTTACCCTAGCCCCTGAAACTGTGACTTACCTAAGCCACTTTCTCCAAATGAGCACATGGTGTGAAGGGTAACCACAGTCATGTGAAATGGGGGGGGGGGGGCTGTGAGGGCCACACACACACAAATTCCAATGTAATAATACAACATTGAGAAAAATGGAATAGAAAACAGCAAATACTGGGAAATTCGCATTTCCTCAAAACTCAACAAGCTCCAGTTTCTTTAAAGTACGTTGCAGTACCATAAAGGATTAAGCAGCACTTTGGAAACAGTGACCTAAATTTATGATATAATTAGCAGTCAGTATATGTTCTCTTAAGTCATTAATGGCGATTTTAAAAAGTGTATTGTGAAATCTTTGTAAAATTCTAGTTATTTCATTTCAAACTATTTGCGGGGAAAATCAACACATCCAGAACTTATAGGGAAACAATATTGATGCTACCCTTTTCATATCTTGAACCCCAACCAGTTAATGCTGCATTTTGTTAGCACTAAAGCATATCCAGTATTTGATGTTTTCAAAGGTACAAAGGCAGTAACCCTGAGCTAGAGGTAGGACAGCTTGTTGTTGGAGAGGTGAGGAGAAGCCCCCTACTGTGGAAGTCAAAGATGAGTGAGGGGTTGGGGCCAGTTATTTATGGTGGCCTGAGTACACCACTTCACTGGCTCTTACAGCTATTGCTCAGAGATCCCAGAGGGTCATTAGGAGGCCCTAACAAACTTTCCACAGGGCCTCCCTTCTAAACTACATGCAAAAACTGAAGGTCAGCAGGGGGCCTAGAGCTTCAGGAAGCCATACAGTGAGGTTTGAGCCAAGGAAGGCTCAGCCACAGGCTGCTTGCAGAAGAGGGCAGAAGTGTGCATGTAACACTTCACACCTTTAAACTCCAAGTCCCTGGGATTTGTTCACAAAAGTATACTCTGCCATGCTTCAAAGGCAGCAGTGGGGGTGGGGAGGTCTCAGTCTGTGAAGTTCTTGCTGTATAAATATGAGGATCTGAGCTTAGATCCCCAAGACCCACATAAAATCTGTGTGCCTGTAATCCCACTCCTGAGAAGAGGAAAGGGAAACTGAGGCATACTAGTTAGCTAGTTGTCATGGTTTGATCCAGGTGTCCCCCACTAACAAATGAATGTGTTCTGGGTAATTGATCCTCAGCTGATGGCAGTTTAGATTTTACAAACTTGATGGAGCTGTGTTGTTGGGGGCGGAATTTTGGGGGTTATAAGCCAGCTTCCCCTTGCCAGTATCTGGCACACTTTCCTGCTGCTGTTTGCAGTGATGTTGCAGAGGTGATGTCCAGCCCTCTGCTCATGCCATCAAAACAGGATGGAGTCTCCCCTCGAGTCCGTAAGCCAAATCAACCCATTCCTCCACAAGCCCCTTTTGTTTGGGTTCTTTCTGCACAGCAACTAGAAAGCTGACCACAACACTAGTCAGGCTGAAATGGTAAGCAAGTTCCAAGTGCAACGAGCGACTCTCAAAAAATAAAATGGAGAGCAACTGATAAGGCTCTTGCCGTTGACCTCTGGCTTCCACATGCATGTATACATGTGTGCACATGCATCGATATACATGAGCATCACCTACGTACTAACATGCTTACACACATGTATGCACAGCATACACATACCAAGAAGCAGTAATGGGGCTTACATTAAGGTTACCATCTATATTCTATAAAATTTTTAAAAAATCACCTGCAGCCAAGCCCACTTAACATAACCAAAACCAACTTCTATCACTGAGATGGACTTAGGCAAAGAAAAAATATAGTATTTATTGCTTGCCTGTGATGCATTAATAACCAAAACAGGTGAAAACAATGCTTTCACTCATTTACTTCTCCAGACATGTCTACATGAGAAACATCTGGAAATCTCTTAAAACTAAGTTCCTCAAAGGAAGATAAGTTGGGGGTGGAGGGAAATTTTTTTCCTCCCATCTCAAAAGAATTCCCATCTCTGAATAGAGCGTTAGACAGAAGCAAATCCCAAGGTTAAGGCCAGTTTTCCTGCTTCTTTTCTTTCTCTGGCTTTCTAAGTTATTCCAGGAGAAGCCAGATCCCCAACCATGAGCATACTGGGACCTGCCAGGTGTGATAAACAGGGTGGAAAATAGGAAAATGGGAAACAAATGTCTAAGTGAAGAAAACAGAGACTAGAGCAGAGGCTGGACGTGGTGGTACAGGCCTGTCATCTTCACCACTGGAGAAAGTAAGGCAGGAGGACTGCAAATGCAAAGCCTGCCTGGGTTACAAAGTGAGTTCAAGATACATGCAGGGCAAGGGGCGAGATCCAGGCTCGAAAGTACAAAGAGGTTTGGGGATGTGGTTCACTGGCAGAGCTCTTGATCAGTGTGCTCATTCCTATGGCCACACAATGCACATAAAAATTAATTTACCAGAGAGAGAGAGAGAGAGAGAGAGAGAATAAAGCAAGAAGACAAGAATGCAAGGAGCTCCTCTGAGAAGCTTTAAGGACAAGGTAAGAGGAACCAAAGTATTCACAAATTTAAAGCCATATTTCATAAAGTGATTATTTGCTTAAAATGATCAGTTACTGAGGAGAATTGGAAATTTAAGTCACTTTCTTATTGAAATTGCTAAATGAATGATTTTCAGAAATATCTCCAACTCACAATTTGCCTCGTTCTCCCTCAGAGGACTCAGTGAAATAATCCAAAGACCTAATTCTCAGGCATGTGAGCAAGGGCAAGTTCAGGATGAGCCCTCTCCTACAGCCTCCCACTCTGGCCTTGTCCTCTGTGAGAACCAGGAGTTCCCAGCTGCCTGCTTTCCAATCAGTCTCATGCCATGATAAGATTTCCCCACACCCGAGGGCATCCCCCAATGAAATAACTGCACTCCAATTCAGGTGCTATGCTCAGTGGCTAGTAGAAAATGATGAACTCACAGTGCTCACTACCCAGCCTGCTGCTCGCTCTCATCAATGCCCCTAGGTCCCACACCATAAGACAAGTGGGAATAGAGCCAGATCCTCCATCACCAAGGGGCTTTATCTCCTATTGACACTTATTGTTCAGCAAGGTGACAAGGTTCAAGGCCAGATCTAAGCAGGGTCCCAACTCAATTAAGCTTCATGCTTCCTGAATGATAACTGAAATGCCAGGATGTAGGAATAGCTGGAATGACATGGAGTGTCCAAAACAGAATTTCAATTTCCAATCAAGCTCCATGTTAAAAAGAGCATTTCAGAGCATGTGTAATAAAAGGGTCTTTCAGAAGGCCTGCTGTTTTCAACTATAAATGCTCCTGTCTCCTAACATGGGAGAGGGACCATTAATCTGCATTCTCCAGACACTGTCTCAAATGCCAAGAATGCCGCTATGCTGATAATCTAGTCATTGTCAATTTTCAAGCAAATTCAAGGTCACTCTCTACAGAACTGGTTTCCTGTGTGGCCACTGGACTGACATTATACGTTATGCTGTTCAACATCGTGACTGTCATCACCATCATCAACCTCTCCGACACAGCAATGCTGAAATTTGCAGAAGACCATGACTAGGGATGGAGGCATCTCAGTGGTAAGCGCCTGCCATGCCCACATCAAAGCACTTGTCCTCCCCGTGCTTAGAGGGTGGACAGAGGTGAATCCCAATCTAGCCTACTGGTGATCTCCAAGCCAAGGAGAGACCCTCTTTTCAAAAGAGGTGGGCAGCAAGTAAGGAACATCATCCATCAGAAGTTGTTCTCTGTCGTCCACATGTGAGTGTGTGAATGCGCACGCGCACACAGGCAAACCCCAACTTCAGTTCCCCTGGCTTCAGAGAAGATCATAAAATCAAATCACATTCTTGTTCCTTTTAACATTATCACTCAGGATATGCACCAATCTTTCAAGAGGCCACCCTGAGGCTTTTCAGATAAGGACAGGCTGTCTACAAACCAGTCCCATGCCTTCACTGAGCATCCAGAGCTGCTGTCTCAGGATATGAATGCAATTTATGGCAAAACCTCTGAGGCAATAGTCAGTTTATAAAGTACTTCACTATTGGCTTTTAAACAGTTGTACTTAAAATTTAAAACATGTTTTTCTGAAAAACTGTAATTCAAATGGACTGAGCTCAAGTGCATGAAGGTCACAGAGAAGACCAGCCAGAGGAGAGAACTACTTAACACAGTATTACCTTCAAAACTAATTACAAATAAATTCCAGGGTGCAGACACACTCCAGCCAGAGAAATGCTGATTTAGCATATTAAAGTACAACGTGAGTTTCTAGTCCGTCTTTTTAGATGTTTTAATGTTGCCAACCTTTTAGACAGAGTTCCAACAAAGGCACTTGTGTTTCACGCATCGAGAGTCTTGGGACTAATTCTTGATAGGAATGCATGGAATTGTATTGACAATCCATCCGCTTCTCCGAACAGGCCCCCTTTCACATTGCAGAGGCACAATCTCCTTTTCTTACTGCCTATCAAACAGACAAGCATGTAATTAAAACCACTCTCCTAATTCTCTTTTGGGTCTAGATGCCACTGAAAAGCTGGTAGCCCTCTGCTGTTTGAATAATGATTTCTATTATAGTCGAGCTGAATAGAATTACATAAAGGAGAAGCTGTACCAATGAATTGGACAGAAAAGAATTTAATCTGTAAATTACAAGAATATTTATTGTCAGAGTTTCAAATCCACAATATGAGCACATTTAACATTCAGAAGAACCAACACATGCAGCCTCTAAGTATCTACTCTTCCAATGTGGAGAAGTGGCAAATCCCATCTCATGTAAGAACAGAGTAAAATTTAAGTAAAACTCAAAATAAAAGCATTAAAATAATCACATCATAGAAATTTAGATTTCTTCCTGGATCTTCTCATTAACATTAAACCGATAAAAATGAACCTTCATAAAATGGAAGGGAAAAACATACCGCACAAGTGTATTAGCAAATAGATTGAAGGAATTTATACTTCCCGAGACTACTGGGAACCAGCTGCTCATAAAACCTTCCCAAACATTGAAAGCAAATGTTTTCAGCTCTTATTTATATGGAGCATGCATGCATGCATACATACATACATACATACATACATACATACATACATGTGTAGATCTGTATGTATGTATGTATGTATGTATGTATGTATGTATGTATGTATGTATGCATGTATGTATATGTGCATACTCATATATTTGAGTTTGGGGTTTTATTCGCTATCTAATATAAAATACTTGATAGGTCACTTTACACCACAAGATAGGCACAGATAACATAATTTTATAAGCATAAACATGCAAGCATATCAATGAAAGCCAATGAGTATAATGATTATGAGAAAATCAGCTATATTCCGATAAAATAGGCCATGAAGATGCATATACAGATGGGAATTTCGTCCATCCTGGCATTCAGGTGGAATCACCTGGAATATCATCTGGACAACCCGAGACTTGACAAGATGGATCAGAACCTGAGATGGGGCAGCACTGCATATGAGCTGAGGCCATGGGAAATGTTTACTTTCACACATTCAATCATGCAAAAGGGACATTTCTTTACGCATTGAGGGAATGCTCATGGTTTTACATACATGCATGACACATACAGGAACACATGATCCATTTTGTGATAATATAGATTTGGAGTTAAAATTAAATTTATGAGAGCATAATAATAAAACAAATTAAAACTGTTTTAAAAAATACTGACATAGACTAGTGGGAGGAGAAACCCTAACCTAGTGCAGGGAACTGAATCTGTGAGAATTTGTTCCACAACTGTCACCTCACACCAGGGACTGTGTTCTGAAAGTCCTGCACAGATGAGTAGCTACTTTTTTTAACCTTTCTCTTTCTATGTTTCCTTTTTGAAATTCCACTGATTTGATGCACACTGATGAGAAAATTCCTAATTTAATTCTCCTGTGTGTCAGCCTTATTTTGGGTGTGGGGATATCTATCTGGATGTACTCAAGTAGATGCTGTGGATTTGGCAGAAGCATGGTGGTGCTTAAAGAGCAACATGGCTGGGCATTTTATAATCCCACCGGACATGAGATTATCTGTCAATCACTGCACTGATTTCTTCAGGCAAAGAAGAGATTAACTCATTACTATGTCTGGAATAGTATCAGTTGGAAAGAATATAAAGATGGACCAATGACATGACTTTACAACTGAAGTTTTCATAGTTTCAACATTTGACAGTTTATCCTCCTTATATGGTCTTTAAAAAAAAATCCCATGATAGTTTGATTTTCAAGATTGGGGTTTAACTTTTCAGGATTATTGCATTTTGGACCATAGATCTTAAATGCTAGAAGTGTCAGTCTTTTTGGACTCGTTTTTGGATACTTTTAGACTTAAAGGATTTTATATATAAGAAATTTTGATCCTTTAGGATTATGGTTTTGGAGATTTTGACTTTGGAAATTATGACCAACAGTAATAAATCTATTTCATTCTTCTTTCTGATTGCACAATAGTCCATTGAATGGATATACCTCACTTTGTATATGCATTCATTAGTTTATTGGTCCTTTAGGTTGTTTCCAATTGACCATGTTTTAAATAACAGTATTTCTTATCTAGTTTGCCCTTTTGACTAAAAGACATTTAAATACTATCAAGCCCTGTAAAAATAAAACCTTTCATGCCTTTAATCCCAGCACTCGGGAGGCAGAGGTGAGAGGATCACCATGAGTTCAAGGCCACCCTAAGACTCCATAGTGAATTCCAGGTCAGCCTGGACTAGAGCGAGACCCAACATAAAAAAAAAAAAAACCCTTTCCCCAAGATAAAATAATTTTCTTTGTTTCATGATTGTGGAAAATTTACAGAATGTCCCTGTGAGTCACGTTTCAATATTTTTAAGTAAGTTCTATCATCTTTTATGGCTTTTGGTTTTCTCATTAAAGAAGAAAAGTAAGAATATTGAAAATATTTAAAGTTTTACAAAGTAGAAATGGATGCTTGTGATTTATGGGAAAAAATTATGAAAATAAAGATGAGTAAAACCACAAATGTGGAATGGTAACACTAAAGTCACTGCACAAGAAGGGAAAGAATAATGGATGCCTTGATTCCCATGTTCCTCCTCTGAGAAATGGAGGTCAAAGAAGCATTTCTCCACAGGTCATCCTTCTGGGGCCATCTGTGATCTGCAAGCATCTCAAACAGTATTGTAAACTCTGAAAGAGTCAAAGAGGGAATGACAACACAGAGATGCTCGCGACAAGGCCTCAGCATCATTGGCATTCATGATGATTAATAATACAAAGAGTGTACCAAGAACCTAAGATAGGCAGTCTGCACCATTTCTAAGGCTCCGGAAGGAAGGAGCAGACACAAGCAAGCACTGGCAGTGTAGCGTCAGGACAAGGCTGAGTGTTCTGAGAAGGAACAAGC
Organism: Zapus hudsonius; assembly: GCA_004024765.1. Taxonomy (NCBI): domain Eukaryota; kingdom Metazoa; phylum Chordata; class Mammalia; order Rodentia; family Dipodidae; genus Zapus; species Zapus hudsonius. The sequence goes on from PVHP010005912.1 coordinate 14,548, forward strand.
AGATAATGCTCATAGCCAGTACAAAGTTATCAACAAATTAAAAATAAAGTGGGCATGTTAGTCCTGGGACCAAAATAGCCTCATTAGGCCTTGTAGTAAGGTCATGACACCTGTGTCCATACTCAAAGATAAGAGCATGAGCTACAATCAGGCTGTACTAGCGGATTTAAGAGTAAGTTTGTTCCTTAGAAGGCTGACAAGAAATGCCCTGGAGCTACAGAGCAGCAGAACTCATCTGGGTGAGCTCGCTCTGGTGCTGTTTCATCAACTAGTGATGATTTTGACACAACTTCCCAGGCACTGGGCTGGTGAAATGCTAAACTAGTCAATCTCAGATTTCTGTAGTGACATTAAAGACTTAAGATTAAATACAAGAAAGACAAGTCATTCCCTACCAAATAATAAGCCATCTTGGTTCTTTCTTGTTCTTTCATTATTTGTGGAGAACAGAAAGGCATTGTCTATGTCACGCAGGGAGTATATCTGCAGTTCTACCTGATTCAAGATCAACCTGACAAAGGACTAAAAACACACCTGTTTACTTTGTGAAGTAGAACCATCATTAAAATGAACTCATTTTAGCCATTTTTAAATTACAGAAACCCTGACCTTTTTTTGTAGGAATGTTGTGCGCCCTGTATATGACAGCACTGTCAATTCTGGAAATCTAGTTTGCTGCAATGCTCACCAATTCTTGGCTAGTCTGTGTACAATCTGGCACGCTTCTCCAAACATTTCTAAGAGGAAAGAAATCTCACTCACCTTGACCTCCTGTCAAGAGCATCATCTCCCCCAGGAACTCATAGGAAATCCCAAACCATGATTCTTTTATGTGGAAAATTTAATTTTATTCTAAACCCCATCATCATTACCATTGAATGGAAACCAGATTTTTGTCTTACAAACGGAAATTATGGACACATTCTCAAAAGCAGTAACTCTGTTTATGTTTAAAATTCCCAGTTTCAAGGCTTCAGAACCAACAGACCAGTGAGGAGCAACTCAACACTAGTTTCCATGCTATCTTCCCTTAAACACTCCTGTCCAGAGAGATTGAACATTAATGACAACACTTGGTATTTCATCCACAGACGTGCAGGACTCGGTCCCTGGGCTCTCACAGACTTCTATGACACTGTGTCATCAACACATAGAACAAGAGCTGTTCTTCAGGGATGGGAGACACAGACAGATGGGTGCATTTTACTGGATGAAGGCAATCACTGCCATAATGACCTGGAGCAATATTTATGGCAGACATGCCAACTTACCTTAATGCACCATGGGAATCAATTGCCTAGCTTCCCACTTACCATGAACTACTGTGAAGGGCAGCAGCTTGGCAAAGTCTAAAGCAGTATGATACAGGTGGCTCTCTAGAGTGTGCAGGCCACTTTAATGTATCCCTAATGTCAGTGTGATGACTCAAGAGATGGAATGATTCAAGAGAAGGGGAACCAGCCCATCTGGGCAGGATCACAGAGGCCTCTGAAGAAGGTTGGGATTATTCAGGCTAAGAGGAATAATGCCAAACTAACTGATATACTCTTTCCTATACACGGCGCCTTGTCAAAAATGTTAATTTTTTTGTCTTTTCAGCTGTGTTCTGCCATCCTACAAGCCAGAAGGTAACTACTACCTGTGTGTGCAATTTATAAGCTACTTTTCTAATTATCTCCTAGATGCCATGTTACGGACATATGAAATAGTTACAATTACTCTTATTTTAACTACTGGAGCTTGGGAAAGGGAAGGACATTTGCTAAGGAATAGAGGTAGGATTTGTAGCTCATGCCATGACACTAAGTTCACTCCTGTAGCAATGAGATCACAGTAAACACAGTGCAGAAGGAAGCTGGAGAGAGCATGCAGAGGCCACACAGTGTGGCAGAGAAGAGACCTCTGCAAGCCCAGCCTCCATCCCTGGGTGTGCTCACCCCATCACACAACCTGTGCAATAAAACCACATGACTTTCCCCAATGCATGCAGAAAGCTTTGGAAAATGAGGTTGCTGCTGTGGATGCTCGATGCCTGGTCCCAGCCCTCATGGTCTATCTGGGAATAAAAGAAGTACAAACTAGCAGTTCTAAGGGGATGGGGAGGTGGTCACGATGGTAAAGTGGCTGTTGTGCAAGTGAGAGCACCCAACTTAAATTCGCAGCACCCAAATCAACACCAGTTGTGATAGTAAGTCCCCAGGCTAAGCTGGCTAACTATTCTGGCTGAGTGGGTGAGCTCTGAGTTCAGTGAGACCCTGACTCAATAAGCAGGGGAGAGAGTGATACAGGAAGACAACCAACACCATTCTGGCCTCCACAGGAACACAGGTATATTTGCTCACACACATGCTCTTCGCACATGCACTCACACCACACACACATACACATGTCAAAAAAAAAAAAAAATCCCAAGTAGAGACAAGGTTGGGAGGCCTTCAGGGTGAACATCCTGCAAACAGTAAAAGGTACAGTGGACATCACTGACTGGTCCCAAGCAGAGATGAGGTTGGGAGGCAGCAAGGGTGAACACACTGGCAAACAGTAAGAGGTGCCCTGGTTCACTGATGGGTCCCAGCCTTCCTAGCAGTGACAGGATTCAGATCTAACTGCAGAGAGATTTGGCCGATTCATTATCCAGAAGACTGTTTTTCAATTATTTTTTTCTCCTCCACATTAGCTCACTCATTTTAGAGCCCCAAGCATGAATTTGATTTCCTGCAAATAATTTGGAGATAATGATTTGTGTCTAGGTTCTGCCTGTATGGATCTTCCTCTAATAACCTCGAGAGACAATGATGCGGGCCTCCCATTTCCAACAGTGGTCCTGGGGATTTTACTTATCATGGGGGCAGCACTTTGGCTTTTCTGATAGATTGAGGAAACAGGAAGAAAGGAATCCAGAACTGAACAAATTGCCAAACTCATTTTCTTTCAGGGGTTTCAGCCAATTTTTATTCTGTCTCTTTCTCTCTCTCCTTTGAAATGGAAGAAACTGGAAAAATATGTGTGTGCTAGTTTGTAAAGAGACAAGCACAAAGTGCTCCTCAGCAGAAATGCAGGTGTATGCACATCGGGTCACTCTCTCTCTTTAGAGCTGGGCAGGAAGTCAGGAAAGGTAAATGGGAAAAGTGAAGGCGCCAGTGACAATCTCTCCATCACTGTCACCATTTTCAGAATCAAACTATAAGAGGCAGACCTCCTCCATACTGGGTGTGTGTGACTCTAACCATATCCCACCTTGGTTGTCTTCCTACTAGCAGGGAAAGAAGTAAACCCATTTTATTGCTGAATAATTAACAATCTGCTGGCATTTTGACATAAAAACTGGCATGTATTTTCTTTCTTTCTTCCCTTTCTCTCTCTCTTTCTTTCCATGTGGTTTCTTAATCAGAATATCAAGAAAGTTTTTTTTTCAAGCTACTTAAGATAAATCCTGATGCTTAAATATTATAGTCTGCCCATGTCCACTGTCCATTTCCATGAAATAGCTTGAGCAAAGCTTTCTTCCTTAGTGTTCTTCCTTCTAAGTATAGCTCCACACTCAGGCACTGCACTAACCCCCAAAGGTGACAGTAATATGCTCACACCAGGTATAATATCATTAGAAGGAAATGTCTGAGCTTAATAGAGGTTCTTACAGGATTCTTCTGCTTGGGTCCTAGAAATTCAAAATACAGAGATAATGATATTGGTCATGTGACACCGTACTTTCTAGTGTCATCACTCTGTACAAGGCTCTTCTTCAGGCACATTGGCACTGATACCAAGTCACTCTCAACCCCGATCTGTCACTTTTTCTTGTCAAACTCTTTCTTTTCTTTCTTGGGCACAGATGTGTCCCAAAGCTACCTGCTGGAATTCTTTCAGATGACACAAGGAGCCCTTCCTTGTCCAGTGATCTACCTGTCCCCAGCACTAACCTTATGTAACAGCCTTCCTGATTCGCATCTCGCTGTGCTCCTCCTGCTTCTTAGAGGCTTCATTCCTGCAGCCCTTCCTCTTCAACACCCCACCTCCACCTACCTCAACCTGACAAAGGCCTTCTCAACCTTGAGGAGTACAACTGGCAGTGTTCTACCACACTTTGTGGTTCTATGTTCTAGTGAGGCCATCAGATCAGAGTACTGAGTAATGAAATAGCCTAGGGGGTCACACTCAAATAACAGAGACTAAAAACAAAACACACCAGCAATATTCTATGAGGCTTTTATATGGAAGCAACTGAAGGAGTACAAAGACTAATTCATGAGAAGACCTTAAATAAATTTCCTTTTTGTAGTGTACTATTTGAAAATGAGTATTATCACATATCCAAGATAAAATCCTAGTTAGAACTGCATAAGCCACACATGCATGTCTATACAGGTTGAACATCTTGAAGCCAAAAATTCCAGATTGGAGGTGATTCGCAGCTTTTGAGAACTGGTATGATGCTCAGCAAGTTTATTTTGGGGGGGGATATTTTACATTAAGAATGCTCAACCTGTAAATATATGCAAATATTCCAAAACATAGAAAACTCTTAACAACTGAAACACTTCTGTTTCTCAGCCACTGCAAACCTATATGGACATGCCTTTCTACTCAGACATAGACATTAACATGTAGCCCTCATTACTGTCCTACCTATCGGTATATATACTGTCAGTAACATCACACACATTATTCAGGTGGTAACAGAGAATTTCTTTACAAAAAATTATAATTTTATAGATGCATATAAGCCAGAGAGTACTTCGAGAATCTCAGCGAGAATCTTTATGCCTGCAATGTGGATTACGTTTCCTTTAGTCCTCCCTCAGTGTAAACAAATCTTCTCCCGAATAGCTCTATTAGGAAATGAAATATTTACTCCACTAATACATTTACAATACAATTTGCTGAGCAAAAATGTTTCTAATGTAGAGAAGTTCACTTCACAAGGCATTTATTTCATACCCTTTGTCAAGGTTCACAGATCATGAAGTATTTTTAATAGGCCAGTTTTCTAATGACATTTTTAGAAGTTTCTATTTAAAAAGAGATCAATGTAAATACAAGACCGCTTAGTTGATTATTTTTATATGAAAATTTAAATTCAGGTTCTAGGAAATTAAGATACTATTTTAATTTTACTTTTTCAGTTGTCCCTTATATTAAATCTTTGCATCTTTTTTTTTCCAATCGTTTTGGGTGTGGGGTGACCTTGAGCTTTGTAAGGGGAAGTAGTACAATCTAGTCTGCTGAGACTGTTGTCAAGATGATAATGTATGAGAGGCATTTCGCTTCCAACATGTTATCTAGAGGGTTAACAAGACTAGCCCTGAGGTCACTGCAAGATGCAATGAGATGATGCAGCTGAGCAGAGCTCAGACATCCATTTTCATGTTATCTTTGCTTTATTAATTTTATTAGTGTGTTGGACTATGTAGGGGAGGAGGGATATGTAGAAGGAATTCTGGGAGACCTCAACTGCTCTATGAGAATTTTTAAAATTAATTTTTGGCTTTTATTCTCGTGATTTTTCTACTTAGTAAGGATACTAAATGAGCGTTTCTATTCACCTTTACAAAGAAAACAGACACATAAAGGAGAACTTGGATGGTACTTTCCTGACATGCAAAGATCAAGTGACAGCACCGCATGCTTTGTTGGGTCAGTGGAAGAGCAGAAGCCCGTCATCCCGGGACACACGCACACCTGGGAATGCCCATGCCAGCGCTGCGGAAAGACAGTACTCATGACAGCAGGCGAACTCATTGCAACCTTATTGTCTCTCTCTAGCTTTTCCATGTATTTGAAGTTACCATGCTTTTATGGTTATATAAGACATGGATTATAATGAAGGTTTGATAAGTTTTATAACTAATATGATAGAATTTAAGTCTTAACTGAAAAGGGCGCTTTTATTGCTCAAGGAAATGTGCTGATAAATTATCAGAAGTCTCTCAGAAAAGTTGACCCAGATACCTCTATCAATCTCTGCTAACTGAAAAATTAAAAAAATAATAATTAAGTAAAGGATTATGAAAACTAAGGCATAATGCCAAGGAAATGGGCAGACGGTACCATCACTCACTGAGGTTTGCCTTCATTCACCTTCAACATCACCAGCATCGGTTACCATCACTAGTAGAGCGAGAATAAGGTATAGCTGCTGCAGAGCTTGTGTCAAATAAGCAAACTGATAAGAATTGTTAATTTTATCTTTGTGGTTTTAAGTAACTGCTTGGTACTTTAGCCACAAATTCTGCTGTTTTCAGCCATCTAAAACTGGGAAGAAGAAACAGACGAGCACACATCTTTCAGCTGCTTTGTCCCAACACGGGGACCAAAGAAGTCGACACAGTCTCCAAAATAAAAACATAAAAATGAAACTTAAAAAGGAAGAGATTATCAGATCAGACAAAACCAGTATTGAAGAAATTCTTTATTAGAGACAGGAAATGCCCAGTAGCAGATCTTGCAAACATTCTCACGGACATTTGGCCAGTGAAACTCTGCAAATCCTCCAAACAGCAACCAAAAAAAAAAAAAAAAAAAAAGGGAGAAATCAACCAGGCGTGGTGGTGCACACGCCTTTAATTCCCGTACTCGGGAGGCAGAGGTAGGAGAATTGCCGTGAGTTCAAGGCCACCCTGAGACTACGTAGTGAATTCCAGGTCAGCCTGGGCTAGAGCGAGACCCTACCTTGAAAAACCAAAAAAAAAAAAAGGAGAAATCACAAAACATTTACCCTGATCCAGATTAAAAGACAACAACAGCAAAACAATGCTCGTCAAGAACATTTATTTTCTTTCTATAAAGTGAGGGTTTTTAAAATTCTTGAAGGTGGCACTTGATCATCCAGCCCAACATTCACTAACCTCTGTCACAGCAGGACACATACAGACCCTAATATACATCCTGGCTACTTCCTACAGCCAGGAATTGTTACATTTTGTTTGCAACAAGGGTTAAAATCTTACAAGGTGCTTTGAAGGATTCTCCAAAGTCAAGGGTGCTTCCAAATCCACCTGGTGGGCAGGATATCCTGCCTTGTTCCCACACTATCTCAACTGACCAATTCACACATGGAAAAAAAATGTTATATAATACCAATTTTAAAAGGAGAATTATAAACAACAGTGTCTTGAACAAAAGCAACATATCTGAACTTCAGAAATGGGGAAGACATTACAGAAGCTCTTAACTAAAGATGGTGTTAGGAAGCAGAGTCCATAGTGACTAGCAGGGATTCTGGGGAGGGAGTTCATGATGCTTTCTGACTTTAGAAAAAAAGCGGCAAATTCTGAATATGGCCGGCTAGTCCTGCCTGAACATCCCACGGGTCTGACCCTTCCCTCCCTCACCATTTGATTTCCTCACTACACTCAATTCTCCCTCCAATACACTGTTCTTTGAAGCAGCCAGGCATCGCACATTAAATTTTTCTGCCTGAAATGCCCTTTCCTAGCTGAGAAGCATTTACTTATCTGTGAAGACCCTACAAAAACATTTGCACACATCAAAAGCTTTCAGGGCCTCCCCTCCCCCAGCGGGTTTGCAGCCAAATCACACTCTGCACTTTCCCATTGTAAGGAGCTTAGTTCCCATTGGGTTGAACAATCAAATTTCTGATAACTGAGAAAGGATTTGTTTCTTGGACAACAATGACATCACTCCTAATCGGAACCTTGAATTGTAATTATTTGCTTATCTTGTCTTTTAGCAATGAATTTTTGGTTCAGTAAGCCTTCAGGATTTTTTAAAATTTATCTCTGCATCTAGCAACTTAGCCAGTATTCAACACATATTTGCTAAATAAACAAGTAAAACAAGTTTGATATTTAACTATCTGGATTGCCTACAATTCTTTCTTAGGGTTATCTTAACTTCTCAAAATAAAGCTAGTTAAAAAGTAATTCCCTTCTCTTCCATCAATAGATGATGGGGCAAGCAGTATCTCTCACCACTCCCCTCCAGATTGTACAAACCCTCACTACCTTCCTGTCATTTCTCCCTGTTCCTCCCCTTAATTTCTCCACTAATTCAGGCTCTAACTGGAAGAAAAAAGTAACTGAACTGTAGCAGAAGCTTTGTGTGATTCCCAGCACTTGTCCTTTCTTTAATCACAACACACATATATTTGGGTATCTCTGCTGATTTGGTATTCTGTAGCTGTTTATTTTTCCTTGGAGCAAATGATTGACAGTTAAGAGAATATATGTACATTTCATGATCCCATCCCATCAAATACTCTGTTGTCATGCAAATTTATGTTTAAAAAGCAAAGCAAAGGGTCAATAGTTTACGGTGGTAAAGATTCCCAGTTCCAAATTAAATCAAGACAACAAATCCTTGAGAAGGAGAGAGCCAGGCCAAGCTAAATACCGAAACCACAGACCTCTACTGTCAACAGAATGGCATATGATGGAGACTTGATTCTAGCACATTGTGTTAGTTGGGCTTTTGTGGCTATAAAAACTACTGGAGAAAATAATTCAAAAGGAGGAGAGATTGATTTTGGCTCAAAGTTTTATCCATGGTTGCCTTGCTCCATTGCTGTGGTCCTGAGATGAGGCACAGTATCATAGAGGCTTGGGCACAGTGGAGCGGTCGCTCACCTCTCCAAAGCAGAGAAGGGGCCAGGAACAAGAAACCCTTCATGGGCATGTCCTTACAGACTACTCCCCTGCCAGTCAGTTTTCTACTGTGTCCAACAGCTCCAAAAGTAGTAGCAACAGATGAAGACCACATGCTCAAATCTTAAGCCTATGGAGGAAACTTATTTTTCCTTTATTTTTCAGACATTTTGTTGTAGGGACAAATTAAGTCCTGTTCCCTTCCTCCCTACCCCCTTCCTCTGGGGCCTTTCTCAATGGGGTTACTGGTATTCACCCTGGAGTTATGGGTCATGAGCTGTGAGAGCAGCAGTCTGTCATTGGAGTGGGGGTGAGGGGAGGCGATGCCTCGGGGTACTCCTTCCCACTCTATGGCTCTTACAATCTTTCCACCCCCTCTTCCACAATGTTCCCTCAGCCTCGGCTGGGGATGTGTTAAGCACTATGGAAGACATTTAATATTCAAACCATAACACATGTACAGCAGGAGGCCTTTAATAAAAGTGAGTTCCTCTTCCAGTGAGAAAAGATGTCAGATGACCACAGGAACTTAACTGGTTCTTAAAATTGTGGTCCATCTCTGCCACTGAGAAATCAAGCAAGAAGCAAGCTGGAAGCTTTCTCCCTGCTGGCTGGGGGTCATCCTTCTGGAAGGTCACAGGCCCCAGGAGGGAAGCTCCTGCTGTTGTTAGGCTAAATGTTATGTCCATCTAAGTGCTCTCTAAATATTTGTAGGTTTGCCCACAGATTAGTAGTATTCTCACCTTTGGGCAGAGCAGTTTCTTTTGGCAGTTGTGACTACAAGGGAGAACCAAACCTCCTTGGAGTACTGCGACTAATGAGACCTCCAGATAACCCACTCCAAGCATCAGGGAACCCCGGGGATGACAGGGCCAAAGAGCTAAGAGCTGGAGGAGGAAAAGAGCTATGAACCTGTCATCTGGCCATGGCATGGCCTTGTGCTTATGAACTCACAGCCGCTGGACAGGACTGCAGAAGGGGCCAGTTAGGGCTCCTCCACAGATGGAGCAGTGGCTCATGGGTGCAGGGGGAGGGCAGACATTCCCGTCAGTGGAAGGCTTCAACCTGAGAGGGTGGCGGGTAAGAGAAGGTACAAGGAGGCATATACGAGCAAAATACAAAACATGTATAAAATTCCTAGTAACAAAAGCAAACCAAAAGGGTGGTCCATGCTTGACTAAGCAATAAAGATTTCAACAAAATAAAATGTTAACAAAGTGAAACAGGAAACTGGAAAAGCACATAAACTGAAATTCTGAAGAATGGCTTTACCAGATTATGATCCAGGGACTCTGGGGAGCTTTTCAACAGCTAAGGAGACTCCTAGGGAAGAGGAGGTGGGGCTGTTGGTACTCAAAGAGAATCCAGAAGGTCCCAGTAATTCATTTACCTGAAGGAACAGGAAAGACAAGGCTCCCAGGACCAGGCAAAACCAAACCAGACATTGACTTTCAGACCAAAAAGAGAATCAGCAATGAATCCCAAGAAGATCACTACACCTGAGAACCCAACAACTTCAAAAGGCCCCTCAGGGACCTGAAAGCCATAAGAAAGGAGAAACACACAAGTCTGTTTTCACTTTCCAACCCGGAATATCACTTATTCATGTTTTAAAAGTTAGTATTCCTCAGAAAATATGTTTAAAAATTTGGAGTTCAAATTCATTTCTGCCATAAACACACCACACACACCTTCTAACTGTTGAAATTGGGTGTGGTGACCTGTATTTAATAATTGGTTCTTTTGAAAATTAATGAAACATAAGACAAAACGGAAAAAGTAGGTAAAAACTGAAACTAAAACGTTTGTTCATCATAAACTGCTGAAATATATGGTGACACATTTTAATAAAGTCTAAACTTTGGGGCTGGAAAAATCGCTCAGTGGTTAAGGTGCTTGCCTGCAGAGCCAAAGGACCAGAGTTTGATTCCTTGGTACCCATGTAGAAACAGATGCACAAAGTGGCACATGCATCTGCAGTGGATGGAGGACCTGGCAAGCCCATTCTTTCAGTCTGTCTCCTATCTTTTTCTCTCCGATTGCAAATAAAAATCTATTATTAAAAGTTTAAACTTTGAAGCTGTGTGTGGTGGTGCACGCCTTTAATCCCAGCACACAGGAGGCAGAGGTAGGAGGATCACTGTGAGTTCGAGGCCAGCCTAGGCTAGAGTGAGACCCTACCTCAAAAAAAAAAAAAAAACTAACAAAAAAGTTAAAACTTGATATGATGCTTGTAGCTTATTTGTGAAAGCACACTCATGCTAAAGTTTAATCAAATGGACATGATGACGACTTAAGAATTATACAGGCATTTGGAAAAGTGCTATTCTGGTTTCTTTAGTCACCTAATATTACTGAGCATCCAAAACATTAGAAATCTGGTAACACCCAGAAGATATTTAGCCATGTCCACAAGGCCCGTGCTGGAGAGTTCTGGTAACAGGAGAGCACTCCCGTGCCTGTCTGGGGTCTTTCCAAGCCTTGCTTCCACCAAGGAACCCTACTTTTCCCAGAAGCAGGAGCCCCACCCTGAGGAGCCGTGCCTCCAAGAATAAAGGTTTGAGTGGGAGAAAAGGCTGTCGGGAGCTCCAGCCTCAGACGGTGAAGCCAGCACCTTCCTCTTTCCTGTAAGTCTAACAGTTTAATCACCGTTGAATTACTTAGGACAGTATTTTCCCTACCTCTGTTGCACAGCCATAGGACAAATGACAGATCCCATCTTATACATGGAAAATATTAGTCAGAATAAACATTCATTGATTTATTATCTAAGCCTACAAATTATTTTTGAAAAACCAAGTTACCTATCTAGATATTAACATCAACTTTGCAGGATGGTTTGAAATGACAAGGAATCCCTCACAAACAGGTTATTTTGAAAATCTTCATAAACTAGTTAATGTTTGATAAGCTCTGATAGTACAATTCTGTAAATTCTTAAGTTATCCTTAAAAAGTCCTGTGAATTATATGAAGACTATAATTTTAAATGCATTGCATGTCTTATGAGTGTAATGATGTTTCATGGGAAAATTGGTTTTCAAAAAGCTCGTATGACTGCTGAATAATGATCACAGTCCATTTATACAATTATTTTTTCCATATTATAAACAAAGTGTAAGTTAACATCTGATGATTATGCTGTGAACACTGGTACAAGCTGGTTCATTATTGTTGAACCTCACATAAAACTTGGCATTAGAGTAATGAGATGAGTGAATGATGCCTGCCCCAAGTGAACTATTTCATTTGATTAAAATTGTAGCACAAACAGATAAGGAAGCTAAAGTTTGTCCTGTTTGCTCCCCTGTTTTCTTTTCAAATTTCACAATCACGTCCAGCATGAAGTTCCTAGCCTTGTGACATCTGGCTATGGACACTGCAGAGCCCACTGTGACTAAATGAAGAATCACCCTGGACTGAGCTCACGGCCAGCTCAGAAGTCCAGGACAGCAGAAAAGCACTTAGAATGGCATTGCTTCACTTGAGATTTCTTTAAAAGTCTGTCACACACTAATACAAGCAGATCAAGTTTTATGTATTTTTGTCACACCAGAGATTTCAGTAAGCTCCCCCAGCCAAAAGTTAACTTACATTTTTTTTGTACAAATTGTGCCAAGATTCAAAGAGAAATTCTTATCATCTCATTAATCCTATTTTATATTAGATGATAAAATGGCACATTACACATGTTGTTTTATGACCACACAGCTGTTCCTTGTATACAATGAAAAATAACTTTTATAAAATATAGGAACCGGGAGTTTATGTAGCTCCGTGGTAAAGTCCATACTTAGCAAGCAAGGCCCACAGCTCAATTCCCAGCCCCCAAAATATAATCATTTAGGATACAAGGAAGAAAGCTAGGAAAATATTGTTAATATCCATAGCCAAGAGTTACTGTCATGTCTCAAGGGGGCATCTCAGCACCAGCAGAGGTCTAGACTGCAGCCACTAGAAGGTTCTTTACTCTTCAATCTTTGACCACAGGGTTAGGATTAGTTGATCCTCACAGTAAACTAATCTAATGGGGTCTAAAAATAGTTTGCGCGCAGTCTAAGAGCAAGAAGGAATTTATGCCGACTGAGCAGAAAAGAATGCTGATATTAAATTTTCTGCCTATGGACTTCCTAGGGGAGAAGACCTGGTAAAACAGTTTGTGGCTGTGGATCTGTTTGCAGAGCCATTCCCTCAATTAGCTACTGGAGATCAGATAGTATAATTAAGTAACTAAAGATAACACCCCCCAAGAAACTCATTTGCAGCCTCAGGGCCAAGACAGCTGCAGTACCTTGCCTGAGTTTCATGTTTTATTGTCCCAGTTCACCCCATGCTGAAGGTACTAATGAAAAGGCAAATAAAGTAGCTGGCAAATAGGAGACCAAGAAGAAAAGGAAGTGCTTTGAGTTTTGAGTTTGATCTACACTGTGATAATAGAAAAGAGAGGCATGGGTGGAATATAAAAAAATTAAAAATATTTCATTCACAGTTTTAAAATACACACCTCAGTAAGAGCTAGAAAAGACCTTAGTGATCATTTCATGGCTAGAGAAACTATGACTTCGGATGTCAGAGATTTGCTTAAGGTCACAAAATGGCTGAAAAACGAACAGCACTAAAGATTTTTTTCTCATTTGAAGGTCAAGGCTTGGGCTGGGGAGATAGCTCAGTTGGTGGAGTGTTTGCCTAGCAGGAAGCCAGGCTCTGCATAAACCAGGAGTGGTGGCATCTGCTTGTAATGCCAGCACTGAGGAAACAAAGGCAGGAAGATCAGAAGTTCAAGGTCATCCTCAGATTCATACATAGTAAGTTCCAAGCCAGCCAAGGCTACATAAGACCATGTCTGTAAAATTAATTACTTAAAGAGAAAAATAAGATTCACTACACTAACCCCCAACCCTTGGCTGAAGTTAGATTTGAATATGGCGTGTCACTCATAAAGGATATGATAAATTTCCAGGCTGACTGCAAATGTAAGCACATACTGTAGTCAAATGAACCGAACCAGGTTTGCTGAAGCAAATGGACACAGACAGAGAAAGCAGAGCCGAAAGCTGGGGTCCCACACTGCAGAGCCTTTGAATGGACCCTCACCTTCCCCTGCTCCATGGGCATGACAGGATGGTGTATACCTTGGCTTCATAAATTCAACCTCTGTCTTGCTGAGTTCAGCAGAGATCCATTTGCTGAGGTTACAGAGATTCGCTCACACACACTCTAAAGCCTGCCCTGGGTCACCAGTAAGCAAATCAGCCATGAAGACTTTTGTCTAACAAATTCAAATGATCAAACAGAAACAATGCATGGCTCAGTGCTAGAAGCTAGCATCCGGGGATCCTGTGTGTTCAGTTCTGTGTGTACCTCATAGCTCCTGAGGTTGTACAAACATCCCTCAAAGGGGATACCTACCATTGTCATATCCCGAGAACCAGCTCCAAACTCAAGTGTGGTAGAGTTGGCAGAAAAGTCTTATTTCTCTCACAACAGGGGCAGAGGTGCTTGTGGGTGCTTTGCTATGCTTCCTTTGTTGTTTTGTTTTTACTAGTAGACTCAAGAGTACAAAATAATAAAACTAGGAAGAATTGCCAATGCTTCAAAAGTTGTACTTTGTGTTTATGTCCATGATCAGCCATCTGACAAATGGCCACAGAAAAAGGATCTTTGCACCATGTTCTCCAAGACACATGGGGAGGTATTTCCATACTGTCAGAGAAGCAGAGTAGGAATAGTTCTGGGAACAAATCAATAAAACACACTCACACACACACTCACACTCACACTCCACACTCCACACTCACACATTCCCCTGCCCATGGTAGGTCAACATCTGGTCTATCAACACAAACCAACAAACTGGGATCCACACAGCAAACGACCTTCGGTCACTGCAGTTGATGGAGGAAGCCGACAGCCTTTGGGGAAATTCCTCACAGCTATTCACTTTCTCCAATGCCTGCCTTCGGTCCTGGCTAGGTAACCAGCAACCATGAAACGGTCCTCCTTGCGGTCTTTCTTCAGTCCCTTACGAGAGAATCCTGGTCTTCTCTAGGCTCTAGCCCAACCCAGGTATTTCCTACCCTTCTGGGAAGACTAATGTTGACAATAGAACATTAAAAATTAAATAGTTGATCATATGACATACAACCATAAAGGCATTAGAAACCTGGGCTGTATTGCTGATATGAACTTCTTACATGTCCATCTTATGATTTATGCACAAACATTTTGGATACTGAAATCTACAAACATAAAAATGCTGGAATTCAGAAAGAGGTGGTGTGGGACCTTTTAATATACTCCTGAGCTCTAGGTAGAAGTTTCTCTCCCACTCTGTTTCCCTCAAACACTGAAAAAAGACACCCCCCCCCACTGACCACAATACTCCATTCTATTTCTTGAAACAAGCTTCAATTTCTACCTTGGACCCCTAAACACTCCCTTACTCCTCAAATCTTAACTCCTTGGATATTATTGCCACCTTAGGCTCTTGCCTTCACCTTACAAGTTCTATAAGAACTACATGGTGTCTACAAATAGTCCCTGGGGATTCCCAGACCTAGGACTTCTAAAACACAAAACCACGTTCAAGTTGAGATGTCTGCTTGGTGCTTACCTGATGTTCTCATGTTGATGGGGCATCTTAAAGTCAAAAATTTCTTTTAAAAATATTTTATTTAGGGCTGGAGAGATGGCTCAGCAGTTAAGGCACTTGCCTCCAGTGCCTAAGGCCCCCAGTTCAATTCCCCAGGACCCACATAAGCCAGAGCCACAAGGTGGTAGCCCTGGGGTGCGCTCTCTCTCTCTCTCTCTCTCTCTCTCTCTCTCTCTCTCTCTGCTTGAAAATGAATAAATAAAATATTTTAAAAAATTTTATTCATGAGAGAAATAGTTAATAATGTGTGTACCAGAACCTCTTGCCATTAAAAAAAAAAAAAAAAAACTCCAGATATACATGCTACTTTGTGCATCTGGACTTGAACTCAGGTTCAGAAGCTTTGCAAGCAAGTGTGTATAATGGCTGAGCCATCTCTCCAGCCTTCAAGTTCAAATTTCTGATGGAAACTTTCAACTTTGTTTTAAGTCTGGGTCTATACTACTTATTTCCCTCAACAGTAGTCACAGTGTTCCTTGAATCCCAATTACATGACAATGTTTTTGGCACTTAGTGATTCATGTACTAAATGAATAGACTGACTAATTTCTTGAGATGAAGCAGCTTTTCCATTCTAGAAATACAGTGCAGTCCTTTTCCAAAGTTAAAATTCCATCTCTTCAGTTATCCTTATGCTGAAACGATTCCTCCACATCTGTTTAGTTCCTTGGATCTGCTGCTCAAAATCTGCTTATTTCCTTTAATTATTTGAGCTTTGCTGTTTTTAAGTAAAAGGTCCATTTTGCTGACCGTTCAATCATATTAGAGGCCTTGTGTCTCCTACGGAGAAACATTGTGTACATAACAAAATTCTTCAGTGTAATCAGGGTGAAAGAATGGGAATATTTCCCCGGTGAGCCTCACATCCTGTGGAAATCAGGATCCTTGGAGCTTGAAGGGGACGCTGAGCACAGCTCTGAGCAGCTTATGAATCCAGACAATTCCCAATGTATGTTTTTGCCTTTTGCTCAGGGCTTGCCTCTCATTGAATGGCTTCTTGTATTCACTCAGTTTCCCAGCCTATGTTCTCATCTCATTAGAATTTCTGTATCCTCTGGTCTAGCAGAGTTCCCTTTACCTTCTTTTGTATCAGACAAAAGATGGTAATTTACGTCTAATTAACGGAACTGAGTCATAATGAGTTCTTTTCTCTTAGACAGCATTTGAATGTCCAAAATAACCAGAGATTGGGCTTTTGAGTCTTGCTGCAGCCCAAGGTTCCTCACACAATGCGCTCATTCAGCCCGCCTGCTTTGCATACAGTCAGAGGGCTGGAGGTTATCCACATGGTGAAATTCTCTGGCGAGTTGTGCTGGAGTGATTTAATATTTGCAGCTAAGCAGTTGTGATGGAATCCTCAAGCTTACCACTGCATCTTTTTATGTCTCTTACTTAGACACTGAAATGATATCGCTTGCCAGTTAATGAATTTGATATCATTCTTTATGAGATCAATTTCCTTGCAAAAGATACAAAAGATGGGTTGAAAGAGGAGCCTGATGCACCAGCTTGGAGAGGCTGTGCATTTGTGTGAAGAGGTGAATAATAAAGCTCAGGGCAGGGGCTCCCAAAGCCAATGGAGAGCAAAGGCAATGTTCAAATTCCCACAGTCACCTGTGGGTTTTAAAGGAATCTCTGGCTCTCTCACATGCCACAGCCTTTAAAATACCCTGGGTACATGCCTCATGCCAGCACAAATAAGCCAGGGGGTCTAGGCTCCCTGGCATCTCGCCTTCCTGCAAACAGCAGAGACACACTGAGTCTTACTCTGGGGACTGTCTTCATCCAAGCTATTCATTACACTGAAGAAGAAAAAAAGAAATCTTTCTGTTTTCCTACATCCCAAAACCTCAAAAGGCAAATGTGTATCCCTCTGAAACAGCTCTAATGCATTGAAAAAATTATAGCACGAACAATCAAAAAAATGTCAAGTTCTACTAAATGACATATTCACCCCTGTTCCAATTTTTCAGGTTTATCCACTCAGAAAAGAAAACAAACAGAAAAAATAGGCCTAAACAAACTTTCATTACAGGAGTCTCCAAGCAGGAAAATTATAACTATGTTTTATCAAGGGGGTCAGGTGCATTTATGCATGCTCTGATTTTATTGTTTGGCTCGTGGTCTGTTTATTTTTCCTTCCTTTTCCAAGAAGGTAGAATGTAAAACCTAAAAACACGAGTCCTCAGAAGATACACTCCATTAGCCAAACACAAAGATGACCTTTCAGTAATGAGTCTACATGATGGCAACATAAAACCACACAGTATCTGAGAGAAAATTAAATCTGACCCAGATTAATCAAGCTTAATTGAAGAAAAGCAAATCATTTACTACATTAAGTTGACAAAAACAGGAGCAGGAGGTTGTTCGTTTCCTATCAGAATGAGGCGTGGTGAAGCATCACCAACGTCATCCATGAACACACAAACCCAAATCCCTCGAAGCGCTTGAAGCCAATGTCTTCAAGCACCTAGAGAATGAAAATCTCACGTGAGAAATAAGGCACACATTATCTGAGCCTCTTCCTGTCAGCTTGATATCCTTTCGGACTAAAGGGCAGTGAGCTGAGGGGACAAGGACCTGGGGATGTCCTCGCAGCCACACACACTCTCAGCACGATGGGAAGTTGTCATCTGGAGGGAGTGGGGGTCTCTCCTGGAGGGGCCTGGCCAGCGAGGCACCTTCCAAAGGTGGACAGGGGGTGGAGGTTTTTTTGTTTTTTAACTTCCCCAGTTCTAGTAGGGTACGAAACAGCTCTTACAGGGGCGGAGAATGTTCCAGAGCAGCCGCATTCAGAGGGAGTCAAGTGTTTCTAAACTGGGGCTCATCTGTACATGGCCAGAAGGTAGCTATGATAGGAACCATCCCAAGTGCAAAGTGAGGAAAAGCAGACACTGCAGGTCCTAAGGGGAAACACATTCCACACCGGGGTCAGGTGAAAATGACAGTGTAATTCCAATGGAAATCACACTGGACTTACCCAATTACTGTCTAGGCTAATACTATTACATCTAGTTTACAAAACCACCATTCTTAGAGAGCTCAGAGAATAATTAAAGTCTATGCTACTGTGACCTAGTTTTACTCATTTGTTCTTCCTCATATAAAACTAGCAAAGAGCAGACATGGTGGTGTGCACCTCTGGGCTAATGCAGGAGGATTGCTGCAAGTTTGGGGATAGCCTGGGCTACATGTTGAGTGCCAGTCAGACAGAGCTATAAGCCTCCCGCCTCCCCCAGTAGAAAGGGAGGAACAGAGAACATCCCTTCCCAGCAAGCTACAGAATAAAGAAAGCTCACAGCTTGCCTGAGGAGAAGGCAGATGAGAGTGCTATCAACTGATACCTCAGGGAAAAGACTCAGGTCTCCTAAATAAAGGAGTTGGAGACACACACACAAATCCTTCCGGATAATGACAGCTAGAGAAAACTCAATGACATACAGTCACAACTTAGAAAATATAACCAATTGAATGCATTTCTTTATATTATAATTGTACAATCTTCACAATATACTCAGTATCATTTCCTAATAAGATGGTTATTGTGCCTCCCTACCTATAGGAGTATCTAAATTGTTGTTTTATATCATCTCCTCTCCACCCCCAGAAACTTTGCTATGGTTGAATGTGTCAGTCAGAATTCATGCGTTGGCAATTTGATTCTCAAAACAGTCGTGCTGGGAGATGGGATCTGGCAGGTCTCCTCATTCAAGAGTGGAGGGATGCCATGATCAGAGTAGGTGTGAGGGTGC
Organism: Zapus hudsonius; assembly: GCA_004024765.1. Classification (NCBI taxonomy): domain Eukaryota; kingdom Metazoa; phylum Chordata; class Mammalia; order Rodentia; family Dipodidae; genus Zapus; species Zapus hudsonius. The sequence goes on from PVHP010005912.1 coordinate 33,557, forward strand.
CCCATTCTGGCATCCTCCTTCTCTGACTCCAAAGGATGCAGCTAAAGAGCCTCACTAGAGGCGGTGGCAATGTCATGAAATAAGTTCTGTTGTTTGCAAAGAATCGCATCTCTGGAATTTTGTTATAGTACAAGGTGGACAAAGGCAAAGTTAAACTGCTAACCAGAGAAGTAAGACTGCAGCTATAATAGATACCAGAAAGTCTGGACGTGATATTGTAAACAGGTTATGAGTAGAGGCTAGAAGCTGGAGGAACGGGATAGAAAAAGCCCTAGACTGCCATAGATAGGGTGTTCAGAGCAATTATGGCTAGAGCTCAGATGAAAGGCAGGGCTGTAGGGAACGTCTGAAATCTATGTGGAGACTAGCTAGTGGCCTTGACAAGTATGGACAACAAAGGCAGTTCTGAAGAGGAAGAAGACACTGGGAACTGAAGCAAAGGTCGCCCTTGTTACAAAGTAACAAATAGCATGGCTGAATTGTGCCCGAGCCATAAGACTTTATGGGAAATATAACAGCAGCTAACTAGGACATCCAGAACAAGAAAAGCAAACTATGGACAGAGCCAGAGTCCTGTGGCTATTTTTAACCACTTCTTTAAAATAAGAAAGGGGGAGATAATTTAAGTATAAAGCATGATAACCAAAAGAAAGACAGCATGCACATATGTGGAAGACGGTCTGCTTTGCCTTGTCAAAAGTGGAAAACAAAAGCATGTTTAAGACAGTCAAGCAGTGTGTCCAAGTGGCCTCTGCAAAAGGGGTTAGCAGAGCTAGAAAGGGAGGTAAAGAGAGGAGGAATGATCTAACGCCACCTGCTAGGCCTACCCTCCCAATGCACCGAAGGCTCTAGGTCCTGAGCTACTTTCCATCTGCCGCCGACTCTGGCCCGGTGCTCCCCTGTCATCCAAGTCATGACTCAAGCTAATCCAGGTACAGCTTGACGCAGCCCTAGAAGCACAAGCCCTAAATGAACCACTGGCAACATGGTGTTAATCCTCCAGTTTTATAGAATTTGATGTGTAGAGAAATGTTTTCTTCCACCTAAATTTCACGGGTGCTGCCGACATCCTGGGAGCCTGGTAAAGGGGTTCCACTTGTGCTGTGCCTCCTGGAATATGGGGGCAATAACTCCTAAAATCCAGAAGTGTGTTTATCAGCATGTCACTTTAGTCTGGAAGAGCTGTAGGTGCCTGACTCCCAACACAAGTAACCTGAAGGGTAGACTAAACCCCAGGAAGCCTCAGAGATGAGGTTGTCTAATACCACAGGGCCCAGAGCACACATAATGTGCCAAGGATGTAGGACATGGAGTCTAAGGAGACTGTTTTCCCTGTCTTCTTGTATATCTGGAATCTAATTGGAATCTTTCTCCTATGCCTGGGCCACCATTGCAGTTCTGAAGCATATAACCTATAAATTTCACAGAGGCAAAGCCAGAAAGGAGTTTGCCCCAGAATGAATAACACCTGGAATCTCATTCACATTTAAGTGAGATGAGGCTCTGGACATTGGAAATTAGGGTTGATATGAGACCAGACTAAGACTCTTGAGGCCATTGGTAGGAGATGAGTGCTTTTACACTGTGAGAAGGCCACGGATTTCCAGTGTGTTAAGTGTAGAATGCTCTCAGTTATAGCAACATCAAGTAGACTCAAATAATATTGTACTCAATTGTTTTTAAATGATCTAAAGTAATTGATTTTACTTGTGGTTAATCAGTTTTAACACTGCTGTGATCAAACTGACAGAAACAAGGAGAAATGATTATTTTGCTCCCAGTTTCGGAGGGCTTGGTCCTCCCTAGCAGGAAGGCATGGTGGATCTTATCAGTTAGACAGGAAGTGGGACAATGAAACAAGAGGAAGGGCCAGGGTAAGATAAAGCCCCCAAGGGCACAATGGTCTCAGCAACCTAATTCATCCAACCAGGCCCCATCTGTCACCATTCTCTTCCCAATAGTTGATTAATTTTTTACCCATTACTGGCTCTGCTAGGCCACTGTCGTCACTACTTGTTGGTTTAGTGTCACAGTTGGTAATTTCTCTGACTTACTCGTGTATCTTTCTTGGCAAAGAAGATAAAGAACCATGACTACAAGTAAATGTTGGGCTATGGAAATTAGACATTTTACAGCCGTTCAGTAATGGAGGCTTAGGTTCTGCAAAGTGAGGGCATTAAGTTTAGTTTACATTGTTTAATAATCTTTTGTAAACAAGTGGTTATATTTAATCAGAGAGTTCCTAATCGGTCATATGTGTAACTTCTTTTCTTAAAGCTTCAGGATTAGAAGAAGTAATGCTAGTCAAATGCATGATATTACCAGTTCTTATTCTAAGAGACACATTCAGCAACAAATATTTATTGTGGGCAGTTATTACCTATAGTAGCTATTTGACTGGTGCCAAGAATAAAGTTGGAATAAGACAGTGCTGTGATGGTGGTTTGAATGTAAATGCATGTTCCACATAACCTGAGGAATTTTTGATTAAGATTGGAACTTAAGTGTCCATCAGTCAGAGACCTGCTGGAGAGTATGTCACTAGGGGAAAAGCTAAAGACCAGCCTGAAGGTGTACTTAGAGTAAGTTTAGTGTTGGTGCTTGCTGACTGTTAGTTGTAGCTCTCTGCTATAGATATATATGGAAATAAGTCAGCTTCTTTTGCCATGATAAAATTTCCCCTGGATTTTGTAAGCTTAAAATAAAGCCTTTCCTCCCATGAACAGCTTCTGGTTGAATGTTTGACCAGTGACTAAAGGTAACTTCAAGAGCCATATTCCTAAAATACGACACTCTTACTTCAGATTCAAGTATAGCACACAGATAGTTCCCAAGGTTTTTCACAAACTGAGCTTTTAAAAACTCTTTGATTATGTCCTCTTAGGAAGATTTTGAGGTGCAACAATGAGAAGTTAAAGAATATCACTTCAATTGCTATGTATCACGGTTGTAAGGTCCATGAAGAACAGAGTATGGCTGCCCCTTTATTCTCACTGACCGTTGCTTTAAAAATAAAACACAAAATACACAAAATGGCAGAACTGTACAAGTCCTCACATTTCATTAAGAGAGCATATGCTGACTGAGACAGTGGAGGAAGTGTCCTGGTCATGTGTGTGCTCCTTCAATCTCAATAACAGCTAAATTAATTTGAAGAACAGTGATAAATGTGTGGTATTGGTTGGCATATGGATTTGTATATTGAACAATAACTCTAAGACCCCTTAAGGGCACTTATGAAAAATCTCATCTATCTCTATCATAGCCTAAAAGTATAAGTGAAGCCTGGATGAATGACTCATCTTCCCAAGGTTATAACTGACTAGGACTATAGTGAGGACTAGAGTGTTCACTGAGGGAGTAAGCCTGCTCTTCTGCAGACTGCAATGCCTGAGATACAAAATTTCACACAGCCTCTGCATATATTTATGAGTATTTCTGCTGCATTCCAACAAACTTAACAATTCTATACGTGTGTTTCCCTCTTAACCTTATGTTGCATAAAAACTTAATGAAAGCTATAAAAGAACTTCAAGGCAAAAGACAGATTTTTCTCTTATTTTACTGTAGAATGCTCTACCTGCCATGGCCTAAAAGTACCCAGAAGCCAATATATTTCCAATGTAACATGCATCTTCCTGGTTTGGGAGAGGAGGAAAGAGATTCTTTGATTCCTTTCACTCTGCCTATGACTGAACATTGAGATGATAGATTAACCCTCATATTTCTATATCCAATCGTGGTGGATTCCCAGGAGGACTGAGAAGGCATCTGTCTCTATAAGCTAATGCCCAACATGCTAGCAATTCGTATTGATTTTTCATTTACTTGCATATGGTGACTTTATTTTCTAGGACAAAGTTGTAAAAATGAGTGTATCCAAACATACTCTGGTATGAAGCCAAGGAGAAAATAAACTTAAAGAGTCCTGATCTCTGTAATAGCCCTATGACTGTATTTGTTGGTTGGCTGGCTTGTTTCTTCATCAACCTTAGCACTGGGAATCATAAGTAACTGAGAGCAATGGAGATGAAACTCCTTTCTCCTCTTCATGCCCCACCCCTGATTCTCAAGAAAATGAAAAAAAAAAACACCCTCAGAAATAAAAATACTCTGTGACTAATTGACTTTAATTTCCTTTAGTTCGGTTACCTAGTAGACTTCATTCTGTGTTCTGTCTGGCAAATATTTTGTAATTCTTTCCATATGATTTTTAAACTTAGTAAAAAAAATTCTCATACATTTTGCTTACCAGACGCTAATTTTTATAGGAATGAAGCAATTATTCCTAATAAGGAACTGAATTTTTTTGGCATATAGTTATTCTGAAGTTTCAAAGAAAACAACTTTAAAGATAGCCTACTCATCAACTACATGAAGGAAGTAGCATTGTAATATTAATTAGCAGAATACCAGCAGCTTAAGGATGCTGTTCTGGATAGACTTTATCTTTTCACTTAATTAAATGAGCTTTTCTAATCACTTCTGAAACAAGCCCACCTACCCCCCCCCACACACATCTGTATAAGTATGCTTACATTGCTATAACAAAGTACCACAGACCAAGTGGCTTAACCACAGAAATGGATTCTCTCTCACACAATTCTGAAGGCAAGAAGTCTGAAATTAAGTTGTTGAGTAACAAGGCCGGTTTCTTATGAGGCCTCCTTAGCTTGTGGATGGCCAACTTCTGTTTTCCTGTGGCCTTCTCTTTGGAGGCAGACTCAACTTTTGACATATCAAAAAGATATTATCATCTACAAAGCACATGTAAGAACTGCTCAATTAACTTAAATTTCATCATGTTTTAAATAAGTTTATGAATTTTTATTGGGTCACATTCCTAGATATCCTGGGCTGTCAGTTGGTACACCTGGAAGTATGTCTCCCTCCTCCTCTCTTCTGAGAAGGACACAAGTCATTTCCTGGCTCATCTTGATATTCTCACTTGAATTCAGTGAGGACGCCGTCTCCAAACACACACAGTCTGTGTTTCTGTGAGTTGGCGCTTCAACAGATAAATCTGGGGGACACGATGTAAACTAAACTACAATGCCCTCCCTTTCCAAAACCTAAGCCTCCGTTACTGAATGGCTGTAAAATGTCCAATCCCATAGCCCAACATTTTCCGGTAGTCATGGTTCTTCATCTTCTATGCCAAGAAAGATACACGATTAAATCAGAGAAATTACCAACTGTGACACTAAACCAACAAGTGGTGATAATAGTGGCCCAGCAGAATGACTTTGTTGAAGGGATGATGACATCTAAAAATGACTCTGAAATTCATCCTTATCCAAATCAGAAGAGCAGTCCATGAAAATTCCATTTTTTCACCTGCCAGATATTCCTGAGGTCATGAAACTAATGTAACTATTAAAATTCTTTCAATGACCTCTATCCCACAATTCAAAACATAAGCAAAGAAGAAAATTACAAACATATGAAAACAATAAAAAATTATAAAACATTCACAAAACTCAAGTTGTTGAAAAAAATCTCAATTGAAATATTTTGTAAGACCTAACAGTCTTTGAAGAAACCAAACGAGAAAAAGTCTACTTACCTTTAATTTTGCTTGCCTTTCACAGAATAAATAAAACGATGGAGAAAGGTAAAGCTAAAGGAATCGAATGTCCTATTCTCTGATTTCAGTATTGATAAAAAGGGTCTATTATAAAGAAGCTATTTTCAATATAGCTTAGAATGGCTTGAACTCATGGTCCTCCTGCTTCTGCCTCCCAGGTTCTGGGATCACAGGTGTGCACCACCTTGGCAACCAGATGGAATCAGTCAAGATTCCCACCTAAGCCATCTAATACATTTAAGTAACTATAATTTCCAGACAATCAATGAACTGAAATATTTTTTCATGTAGGTACTTACAGACACCTGGAGATGTGTGTACATGTGTGGACCCACACAGAGAGTTGAAATATGACTCTTTTAGAGTACTATAAAATGAAAACTACTGTTCAGATTTTTTTAAAAAAATATTTATTTATTTATTCGACTTGGGGGAAGGCAGACAGAGAAAATGGGCACACCAGGGCCTCCAGTCACTGCAAACTAACTCCAGGCACGTGTGCCACCTTTATTTATGTGGGTACTGGGGAGTCAATCTCGGGTTCTTCTGCTTTGCAGGCAAGTGCTGCTGAGCCATCTCTCCAGCCCCAGATTTTTTTCAATTCTGTTAGAAGACACTGAGCAAAGTTTCTTGTTCCCAAGCTTTTGTCTTAATTGAAGATTACCTCCATATAATAAAGGGGTGAGTCAGAGTCCTTGTCTAAGTTTTTCAATTAGTGAACCAATAATGAAGAGTGTCAAAGGGTTCCTTCTGAAATTTATACCATCTTAATCCCGTATGTAGGCTATGTTGGCTGTGTCTAGGGTGATTAAGATAGGTATGTCTTTATCTTTCCCAGTCTAAGCAAAATAAAAAAAAGAAATTAAACACTGGGTTTCTATCAAAAACAACTTTAAAAAATAACCTTTGGTTACAAGGTTCAGATAAAACACTATGCAACATGCTATGCCTACCATTTAACATTTTTCTTGACATTTCCTATCTTGCTCCTTTTCTTAAATGTTATACAAAAACTCAAATCTTAGTAATACCTTGCACATAGTGTTTTCCCAAAGAAACCCACAGCAAAACTCCAAAGCAGGCTGCAATCTTACTTTTAGAAAGCAAAGAAAATAATGTGTTAAAAAATCTCAGTCTGCCCAGCATTTTGGAGGCACACAGAACAAGGGAGAGGAGATGCTTGATGGGCAGTTAGCAGCAAAGTCGCCAGGACCCAGCCCACATATGCAAGAATCCAAATGGTTCTTGGGTCTGATTAAAAACTCTTAGTTAGACTTAGTTAGGTTGTAATATACAGAATGTTCCCCACATTGATAAGGAATACTGTCTCTGACAAAAGTCCTCTGCCCAGATATGGAAATTATAACTGTTTCAGAATACAATTTCTTTAACTATAAACAAAGGGTCTGGCTATGGGTTTCCACTTGTCAGGAATAGTTACACACTACTGTAAATGATCAAGTTTGTAATGGATGAGAGCAGGGACTGAGAACTGGCAAGATCAAGTTAGCTAAGCACCTATAAAACTGGGAAAATAAACTTTAAAGAATTCATTACATGTTATAGCATTTTCCAGTAACGTCTGATCATTGCCTGGGTTCATATTTCATGGTGCTTAATGACCATCTAAACTCTGAAGTCAGATTTCGCACTCTTGTTAATTATCCAAGACTCATGAATGTTCCTCGCTGGACAGACCCTGGGGAGCAGGGTGTCCAGTAACACTGGAGAGCTCCTGGATGTCCATCCCATCAACGACCTGCTCACCAGACAGACGAATGAACATCAAGGACAGGGCACACTGCTCTGCATTAGATACAATGGGTCTGACTATGGATTCCACTTGTCAGGAAGCCTTTGGAAGAGGGACGTGTGCGTGCAAAAATGAATGAACTACAGCATGCTGGGACCAAGTTCCACAGTGGAGAATACGAGCCGGTACAATAGCAACAGGGAAGAGAGAAGGAGGAACTGGCACTAGACACGCAGTTATGACTGAGAAGCACTGGATGCATTCCAGCATCAGAAAATAGCCTACCCGTTCCAAGAGTGGCTCGTGCACGCTTTCTTCCAAGGCAGCCTGGTGCTACGTGAGAACCCAGGAGTACTCCCCAGTCCATGAGACATGTGAGGGTACACACTGCTGCCTTCAGAGTTAACATATCTACAATATTCAGCTTAGACAAGTCCACAAAGAGTACAATGACCTAAAGTGAGGAAGGGGACATCACTGCCAGGCTAGGTTTCAAGGCAAAATCAGAAGCAATTTTATACAACAGAAGATTCCAGTAGTAAACATTAATGTAATAATGATCCTCGCTTCATGGCCAAGGCTTAGAAATGAAGCAGCACTGAGTTTAATATTATATCTGATAAGAAAAGAGAAGTTAAAAAATAACACGATGAAGGTATACTATTAATTAGGAATACCTTTTTTGTAAAGTAATGTCATAATACACAACAAAAATTAATTAGTAGTTTTCTGAAAAAATTCTCAAAAAAGGAAGCACCATACAACAAATACAAAAGATTAAGCTCTCCATCTGACACTGTCTAGAAGAGCATATAAAAAAAAACTGATCAAATTGGGGAAGAATGACAAATTAAAACATATAGTCTAATATTATGTACTCAAGGGATTAAAATGACAAAGGCACCATGAAACAAACCACAACACTGTTTTGAGAATATGCCAAAAATATGAAGCACCATGTGCACTTCATACAGCTAAGTAGCAAAGATCAACATTGACTTTTCTGCAGCAGCAGAGCGTATAACAATGACACGCTAGGCATGCACCCTACTTGAGAAAAATCTCATGACAAATTAATAGCATGCCGATGGAGCAGAAGTATGCAAATCCATATCATTAGAGAATTTTTCCAGTGATAATTTCAAGTCATTTTTCAATGTGTCACACATGCCACATCACTCAGCCACCCAACTGTTATATTGGAAGGTAATATTTCTGTATTTCCAATGTTTCGTCCTGAACCACCCCACCCCCATCCAAGGCATTAATCGGGATCTCCTTCATGGCAGAGGGGATGCCCAGGCCTGCTCTGATTGGATGGAGGGAAGAATGGGCACCAGAGCTCCTAAAACTGTGCCTATAAAGAATAGACGAAAATCAAAACATAACTAAGGAAGAAGGAACAGATGGCATGGCCACAGGTAGTATGAGACCCGCACCTCTAAGTTAGAATATTCCAGAGAAAGGAAGCTATAAGGTTGGACATGTTTTAAGGTATATGTTCACAATAACTTTATTTTTAAGGTATAAATTCACTAACTTTATTTTATTTATTTATAAGGAGAGAGAGAGAGAGAGAGAGAGAGAGAGAGAGAGAGAGAGAGAATGGTACACCAGGGCCTTTAGCCACTGCAAATGAACTCCAGATGCCAGATGCATGTGCCACTTTGTGCATCTGCTTACATGGGTACTGGTGAATTGAACCTGGGTCCTTAGGCTCTGGAGGCAACTGCCTTAACCGCTGAGCCATCTCTCCAGCTCTGACTTTATTTCTTTAAGTGGGAGTTAAGGGTAGGGAAATAGTTGGTAAAGTGCTTACCTTTCAAACATGAGGACTAGAATTTGATCCCCAGAACCCACACAATATGCCCTGTGTGGTAGATGACATCTGGGAGCTACGGAGGTACGCTAGCCTAGCTGGTGAGTTCCAAGCTAATAAGAACTAAGATGCCTGAGGTTGTCTTCTGGCCTTCACAAGGAAAATCACCCATGTACATTTACATTCTCTCTCTCTCTCTCTCTCTCTCTCTCTCTCTCTCTCTCACCTCCCCACAAAAAATGTGGGAGCTGGACAAAAATCGTGAACAATTAAGGCATTTCTCTGTAATTCACCATAATTAAATAATTCTTCTTTGAGACTTCAATATACTAGAACAATTAGTATAGAGGTCACTTAAATAAGAGATAAAAATAACTTTTTAAACAATATTTTATCTTACCATATAGGTTTTCAATATTACATAAAATGGAGGTTTTTGTTAATTTTCTTATTTGCAGGACAAAATATAGAAGATAACCAATAGCAAATGGCTAAATTTGAATGGTACATGTTGTGTTCAAAATATTTTCATTTGCAGAAAATCCATTCTATATCACAGATGTGATAAAGATTAGGCTATAGGATGTTTCTTCCAGAATTTCATGATAGGAAAAGTTGGGGAAAATTAGTAAATGATCTATATAAGACTAAGTAAACTAATAGCACATCTGTTAACTGTATTGCTACTTTAGCCATTAAAATGATATTAAAGACTTAATGACACAGAAAAATATTCAAAGTATCCCATTAGGGAGAAAGTGTACAAATGTACAGAGAAATTCAACTTTTGAAAATAAAAGATATTAAATGATTCCCGTTATTCTTACAAGTTAGGAACTCCATGGTTGAAAGATGACTAAAGTGACAGATACTGAAGTAGTGTTTCTATGGAGAACACAGAGTCAGGTGCTGGAGAGCCTCTGGTCATGGTTTCTGTCGACCTTTCTGCATCTGAGCATGTGCAACTCTATTTCAAACACCTTACTTAATGTGTACTATTAACTCTAACTCTGGATGCAAGGCCAAGAGCTCCAGAGCCCTGCCTGAGCAAATCTCATCGAGTCTGCACATTCGCTCTATAAGCCACTTCTCAGCCCACTTGCACTTAGCACGCTAGACAGCATCGTCGGAGCACATCTAAGGGTCGTTTTCAATGGCAAAATCACCAACGGGAAGTACAAAATGAGAGCAGCGAGGACTTCAGCAGGGACACTGTTTACATGGTGAGACAGGCAACAGGGAGCTTACTACTGCTTCCCCTTCAGCAGCTCAGGTTCATTCATGGGTAAGAATCTTGATAGTAAGCAAACTCACAAAGTCAGAGTAAGGCGAGTTGACAGACGCGTATCTCATAAGCACAGGAAAGAACTGGGAGAATATTTTAAATCATCCACGAAAGACTAAGTCTGTTACAGCCCGGATTTATATGCTTGCTTTCCCTTGTGTGCTTAGAGGTCTATCTGTCAGGTCTCAGGTTTTTTTTTTTTTTTTTTTTTTTTTTAAGAGGATTCTCGGACTGGAGAGATGGCTCAGCAGTTAAGGCACTTGCCTCCAGTACCTAAGGCTCCTGGTTCAATTCTCCAGTACCCACATAAGCCAGACCCAGAAGGTGGTGGCCCTGGTGCTTGTTCTCTCTCTCTCTCTCTCTCTCTCTCTCTCTCTCTCTCTCTCTCTCTCTCTCTCTCTGCTTGAAAATGAATAAATATTTTAAAAATTCATAAAAAAGAGGATTCTCATTTTGTACAAACATCTGTTAAGTTCTTGATTTATGGGAAGAAAATTATTATTAAGAAAACCTTAAAAATATGTGTCCATCATATTTTTAGAATTATCTCACGTTTTTTTGTTATGTGACATTAACCATGCCCACTAAACAGTACTCTTTTTGTATGAACTAAAAAGGAGACAGGTTGAGAAAACTGTATCATTTTATGGTAAAGCAGTAAGGAAACAGATTTAAGTTATATAAGTCTTAATTCATTTTCAAAACCTTCATGTTGTACTCCAGTTTTTAAATATATTTAGGTACATGAATAAGGCTGTCTCCAGTTGTAGAGTTTCACTTCTACATCTATCGAAATCTGCAAAGTTATTCTCTCCACCAGCTCTCTTGGGCTCTAGCTTGCTGACTCACCATGTAGGTTCTGGAACTTGCCAGATTCCATGAGTTATCTTCTTTTAAGAAACCTCCTCATTCATACAAACAGAGATATACTGTTATATGAGTGATTTTGTTTTTCTGGAGAAACTGGACTTATATTAGACTATCCATGCACATATGATCAAGTCAGGAGGGTCCTGGGAGTCTTGTGTGTGGTGTATTCTAGTGTGTGTTAGAATTCACATCTCTGGACTTCTGTTCAGCCTGGCAGATTTTTCAGACACAAAATGATGCAATGTCTTTCACATTGGTCTGTAATTCCTAAAGATATGAGAAGTTTCAGATAAAACTAAAAAGCTTTTGAATTATCACAATCTCCCCAGCTTCTACTCTATTTGAAAATATAGGGTACTATAGCCCACAACCATCCATCCATTTTCTCTTGCACAAGACACATGTGGCTGGAAATTTATGTATTATTTTTAAGTTTCTTGGAGCTGGGGAGATGGCTCAGTGGTTAAAGGCACTTGCTCCATGAGCCTGCTGGCCAGCACTCATGGAAAGTCAGGCACAACATTTTATTCCAACATCCATCATATATAATAACCCAAGGATGCATTATATAGTTTTATCTCTTTCACAAGGGAGCTCAGCAAGCAGGAGCAAATCTACAGAAGCTCAGCAAGCAGGAACAAAGCTTATTAGCATAAACTAACAGGATTAGGGCTGTCAGCCATCACCCCTGCCTCCAAGGGGCAGAGGTGTGCTAGGATCAAAGGCGCTATGTCATCACACCTGCACTAGGCCCAAAGGTGTGTAAGTCACCTTTGGGCCTCATATTCTAAAACTTAGCTCACAGATATTCAGCCAGGCTGGGTCCCAACATATTTGGCAGTGTTAAGCATAGAATTTAAACTCTTTAACACAGCTGCTGTGAATTACCAAAATTAATGTTAATAGCTAAAATAGTTTTGTATCTTGTATGCTTTAGTAGCTTACTTTCCACTTCCTGTCTTGAATATTCAATCTATCATTCAAGAATACTTCACAACATCTCACATCCCATGATTGCATTTTTTAAGACAGAGTTTCCTGTAGGCTAGGCTGAACTTTAATTCACTGTAGCCAAGGCAGACCTTAAACTTCTGATCCTCCTGCCTCCAACTCCCACGTGCAGAGATTTCAGGCATCTGCCACCTCACCTGGCTCACCAATTTTGATCTACCCACAGAACTGTATCAATAGCTGAATCACTACTGCACTATTATTTGATATGGCCTAAATGTGTCCTCCAAGAACTCATGTGCAAGAACACCTGTGTCCCATTCACTACTGCTTGATCCCTGTAGCTACCTCTGTAGCTCACATGACTCTGCTGACACACACCGCACACTTTTCATGTGCCCTGATGAAGTTCCTGGTGGATTTTCCTCTTCCAAAGGCATCTGCACCTGGGTGCACTTCTTCCACTGCGCCTTATTTTCTCCAAAAGCCACCTGGAGGTTTGGCACCTGGGATGCATAGACCAATGCACCATAATACATTTGAGATTTAATCTCACCAACCTTATTTAATATCCATGTGCAATTTACTCTGAAAAAAATACTATGTTTGCCTAAAATAACAGTTCTTATAAATCTAGAGTTTTAAAAGTGAAAGACTTGACTGAAGTACAAAAATATCTCCGTTATAGTCCTGGAAGCTAAACTGCATCACTCGAGGTACACAACAGACGACAAAAGCATGTCCTAGCCAAGAAAGGGCTTCTAATCTGCGTGATTACTTGCAGACTGAAAACCTCAGAAGGGAAAATTGCTTCATCCTACACGATGTTGTTTTGGAACTCTGATGGAAGCCAGAGCCAGCTCCTTGTACACCTAGTTCCGTTTCTTCTGCCCCTCCATCACCACCATTGCCACCTCCTATTCCACACTGCCCAAGGGAGACCAAGCATCATTCCCCACCCCAAGGCATCTGGAAAGAAATAGCCACATTTTGCTTTGCACATACTCTTCTTGGCCATGGAGTGGAAAATATGTCTACAAGGAAGTAGGTCTGCACCCTAGCTCTAGCTCTGTCTTCCAGTCTCTCTTTGGTGGAAACACCTGTATTTTCATCAACCAAAGAATCAAGAGTTATTTAGGAAGGTAAAACATTGTTTAAGAATTTTATTTAATGGAGAAATGAAACCCCAAGTATTTTGGGGGGGTTTGGAAATGATTGGCTGCAGAATGCCTAAAGAATTAAGAAAGGAACATTTCCAACCCAGTAGGGGTATTTGGATCCATCTCTGTAGAATCATACATTGTTTTTATTTTAAAGAGTACAGATACCAAGTACCAATGCTCTGATTTTCTGGTTGTACCCAGGCAGCCCTGCACTCAAGGCTATAGACAGAGTGCTAGACCTGAGAGTTGTTTCCCTAATAGGAGGCCTGTTTCCACCCGGAGTGCCCAACAGTGAGGAAAGAACAACTGCAATGCATGTTATTTATTCTCTGGTGAAATGCGCAAATAATCCCCTTCCCTTCTGAAGAGTTTAATCACTTAATGTAAATTAAATACAAAAGACCTTGTGACATGGAGTTATTGTCATCAACAGACCTTATTTATTTGGCTTAACTGTGAGCGTGGTAGCAAGGGGTGTGAGACAGCTGACTTAAATTATTTATCTGAGAGGTAAAATAGAATAATAAAGTAGACATGGGCAATAGTACAGAGTGAGTACTACTACCCAAGAACCTTTAACACTCCAATGGAAACTATTTTTCAGATTAAACTTAGGGTATAAATTTTTTAGTCAGAGAAAACACTTTTTCAAATGCACACATACACCAGAACTGATTATGGTTATTAAAACTTATGATCTGCCTACAAAAGGCACCCTGTTCTCACTAATTACTTAATAGTAGGTGCTCATAGTAGGCGGGTCCTCAGTTAACTGCCAGTGGAGAAGCACATGAAGTGAGCGTCTCAAGCCTGTTTGATAAATTCTTATTATCACACAGTGATATGTACAAACCAAAGCCAACAGAATTTTACAATACCATTTAGAAAAACTGGGGCCAAATCATATGAAAATGGGCTCTAAATGGTGATCTCCAATGGCACACGAGGAGCTGACAAAAGCCATCAGCCAGGACCAGGTGCACCACACTCATGCTGCCAACTGTCCCTGACATTGTCTCTTCAAGAAAACAATCAGCATTATTTTCCCTTGGTTATATGCTTGATTTTGGCTCTAAAACATATTTATAATGATGAAATACTATGTACTTCTACCTAGTTATAGGATAATTTTGGTTCATAAAATGCAATACAAATATGAAGAACAACATATAGCCAACATTACTAAAAGAGGTCCATGAAGAAATTAACCAAATGAAAATAAGCTAACTGCACAGATGGGCAATGCTGGGAGACGGCTCAATCAGTAGAGTATGCTATGCACTCTAAGGAGGTGAGTCTGATCACCAGATCCCATGATAAAATAAAATGAAAAGAACGTAAGACATGGTGGTGCATCTGCTCAAAATCCCAGAGCCTGGGGACGGGTGGAGAGATACTGACTCCTGGTGCTCACTGTAGCTGTTTAGCCTACCGGGTGAGCTTTTGCAGACAGAGAGACACAGTCTCAAACGGGTGGACAGGGCCTGAGAAATGACACATAAGCGTGTCTGCTGGGCTCTGTACACACACCCACATACTTGCCTAGTTTCAAGTGCACACACATGAACATACACATATATAAAAAAGAAGTATTGAACATACAGGTGTTTGTTTTCTATGAGATAATTGGGTCATTGACCATCAAAATAAGTGTTGTATCTTGAATTTAAGGTTTACAAACAAAATATTTAATTTTCACCCTTATTCATTTTTTAATTTTTTAAAACCACGAAGCCACCGAAGCATTACTTATTTTCTATAAGATTCTGACCTCTGCCCACTATCCCACAGAGACATTATCACAGAGTAATAATCCTATACATAGATCATGAGAACAAATAAAATTATCCTCATCCTCGTGATTAACTCACAGACTACACGCACTATAACGAACAAAAATGCAAACGCATTTGATTGTGTACACGTGTAGGATGAAAATGTGTGCATACATCTGCATGTGTCTACTTCTCCCTCAGAGATGACACTTAAAGTCATTCCTTGCTCATCTTCATTCCAGGGATTCTTAGAAACATTGCCCTAGTCTAGGAGGGTTTCCAGGATAAAGTGGTTGGACACGAGCTAGGGAATCCTGGGCGAGTCTTCCCCCAGCACTCCCCAGCTTCCGTCCTCGCACATGTCATGAGATCTCTCTGGAACTCACTTCCCTCAGCTGAAGACTTAGAAGGCTGTGGTTTCATCCTGTTCTAATAACCTATGAGTCTGTGAGAGAGAAAGTTCATAAATATTCCATAATCTTCCTTTTACCAAAATGTTACTTCTAAATATAGATAACCTTTCATGACACAAAGCAAATGTTATGACAAGGTACTTTTCAATTAATGCAAATTTTCAAGTACTATTTAAAACAATTCAAAAATAGTGCAGACTCTATCAAGATGTTGTGATTTCAGATATTTCATAACACAACTTAGGGATCACATGCCAATCAAAATAAACCTGAATGAAGCAAATTATTAAAAATGAATGTTGGAGCTCTGGAATACTTCCAAATTCCTGGCATCATATTCACAATAATCTTTTCATGAAGAGAAGTAAAATCTCAATTAAACAGAATCCATTGACTATATGTAAATGTAAAAATATTTTCATTCCAATCTTAGAAGAAAATTTCGAAATGGTAACAGAACAAATTACTATCTATCATTTAGTAAACTCTCTTCTCTAACTTCTCTGGCATGTGCTGCATCACAGAATTCTAAAAAGCAAATTCACATTACAAAAAAAAATTACGTATCTCAATTCATTGTCTTAATTAAAAATATAGTTCTGTTCATTTAAAATAGCTGTATTGTCTTATAAAAATGTTTTTAAATTATCCTGAAATTAAAATGCATATCTAGTTAACCCTTATGTGACTTAATTAGCCAAATAACACAACTAATTAGATTACTTAACTGATGATTCCTGTGCAAGTAACAACTTGAAGTTGCAATTGATAGGATATGAGCAGAATGCTTTTCCTTCAGTAATATTCTCACAGAGCTAATTCACAAGTTCTTTACTCTGCTACTGAGTGTGAGATTCTTGAAATTTTAAATTTCCTGCTAACAGTTGGTCACCATTAGCAAATTTGGGACAGGAGAGTGTTCTATCTGCGCTATAAGGACCCACTTACAGGTGGTTTATTTCCTTTTCTCTTCTTTAATGTTTTCTTCCTGGCTGGATGTACTGGATGTATCAGATAGCATGACTGCTGTGCAGTGAGGAAGCCCACAAGACTAACGACTTGTCTGCTTCTGGGTTTAAGATCATCAGTCCACTGAACACACGCTTGTTTCCAGCTGGAAAATTATCGTTGAACACTCTGTTTCCACATGATGACAAATATATGACAATATTTTGAAACTTCAATCTGAGTCCTTAAAGTAATTTTTAATTTCAGTTTAGCATCTCTAATTATGTTATTTATATCAGATAGCATAGGATTCTTTTTTTCACAGTCACATGAATGTTTAGTTAAAAATATCTAAACCAAATAACTCAAAATTATATACTGAGGCAGAACTCAATCTGGTATTGATTAAATGCACGAAGATACATAAATACACAAACTGGACATTTTTGCCAAATCACAAATACTTTGTGAGGTGACGGACAACTCAAAAATAATAAAATTGAAAACCCCCTTGTTTGACAATTAACATCAGGCCAAAGTTCTTTGTGCAACTCTAGTATATTGTGGAAGTAATGCTATAATAAATCTTGCCCCATTTTAGAGTACCAAATCAAAGTTCACCATTCCCTACCCAAAGGTAGCACTTTCCTTGTCCTAAGAGTAATGAACTTTCTGTACCTGAAATGAAACAGTAAATCTGGACTTAGAGCATCCCACACCCAAGGGTGACTAACAGATATTCTACCAACATATTGAAAAGAGGCGTTGGTTCTTGCTATGGGGGTAAAGTATAAGATGAGAGAGGTGTATGCCCATTAAATGAAAACTGTCAGCTGGTGAGGCACTGTGCTATAAAAACTCTAGAAGCACTGTCACCCAAGGTAACTTAAAAGGGCACAATGCTAAAGTAAAGAGCCCAGTGTGGCCAAGGTGAGAAGAGCCAAACACGCAACATGCTAGGTGTGTAATACGCATGTTCTTCCGGCAAATATTCCTACAAGTTTTGCATTTACAAGGAAGAATTGTTTCCTTTCTATTTTCAGAGTACATATTCGAGAACTTCTCAGCTAATGAAGCTATTGGTAAAGTAAAAGTAGCAGGGAAGGGTGCAAAAAGTCAAATGTCAAACGAAGTATATTTTCTTTTGGTGAAAAATGATTTCGTGTATTTTAATTAGCCGGCATGCAAAAAAAATCCAGTGAGAAGACTAATTATCACCTTCTACCCCAAACTAGCTACCTGTGATCTAGCAAAAAAGAAATAATAAAAAAGGAAAGCTAAACACTCCCACTCTAAGCCATTAAAAAAACAAAACAAAACAAAACCCTAGTAGGCTCCTTCCACAGTACTTCCAATGGCTACTGACAAGATTTATCTTCAAAGGCCTTTCTTGTTTATAATACAAATCTTCCACCTCTGTTACAAATTAAACCCAATTATCTGGCCAAACAGTTTCCATACTAAAACCTGGTAGGCAGAGGAAGCAGTAACCTTTCCCTTTTTTTCCCTCTACTTGATAGCCTGCAGGTTTCATGAAGGGAAAACCCACTCTTCCTTATCCCATTAACACCTGGGTGTTGAGAGGGCAGAGAGACCCCTGGAAAGATAAATGGCCCTGTTTTCTTTGGATCAGGCTTTAGAAACAGCTTCCAAAGATCTGAAAAAGTGCTGAAAACTTAGTTGCTTATTTGATGCATAAATTTTAAACCTCTACTGAAAACATTCTACAGATAAGCACCATTAACTCTTTCTGGTCAACGGACTGGTGAATTTCCTCATTGGGAAAACACAGGCTACAAGCAGAAAAAACAGATCTGTCTTTTAAGAAAACAAGAGGATGAAGTGGGGATCACATACCCTAGCCAAACCAAGCTCCCTGCACAGACTAGGGCTCAGCTTTCAATGAAGCATCTGTTTAAAGACACTTGTGACCCTGTAACTGCATCCCATCCAATGAGGAACTCCAGAAAATCAAGTTTAGTCTAAGTACATTTGTGAATGCCCATCCATACATATTTCAGTGATGAATGCTGAAGTTCAGTTTACTGTGTGACTATCTCCATCAGGCAGGTGACTTAGAGGGCATGAGAGATGCTCTCAGAAACAGAAGGTGGGAGTTAGAACAGAATAGTATCTTCAAGCTCTCTTGATATCCCCTAGCAGCAGAAATAAGGATGAAACAAGTATGTGTGCTTCCCATGCCCACCCTCCTACTGCAGAATGCCATTCACTTCCACTCAAAACCAAAAAACACACAAACAAAAACAAACCAGAAAAGTGAAGGCTCAACAGGCATCACTTGTGTTGAACACTAAATAACACTTTCTCCAGCACTAAAAGCAGTGTGATTAAAGTTATTAAAGCAGTATCTGAACCAAGGCCACCATGAGATGGGAGCATATTGAGAGAGCTGAGGGCATAAGTTCTTGTGTGTGCCAAGTCCTATCACTAGCTAGCGCTGATAAGGAGCAAAACAGAATATTCATTCTTTGGATTCACTATGCAAATTAAGAACATCTTCCACAGAAACAACATACCTATTGCTAAAACATAAAGACATTGTTGATAAACAGTGATCCTAAATAACTTTTCTATTTTAAAATTTCAACACTGTTATGACAAATATTTTGCTAATTAAAAAAGTGACAGAAAAGAATACCACCCCACGTGAGGTTGGGGAATCCTGTATCTCTCACCTTTTTACAAGAACTGAGTGATGCTCTCCTCCTGACAGAAGGACTGAAGGAAGAACATTGCTGGGACATAATGAGAATTAAATCTGACCCCTCTGGCCACATTTCTTGAAAGTAACAGATGTTCCACAGAGCCACCTAGGAGCAGCTGTGCGCATGCGCTCTGGACCATCACTAAGAACCAGGGAATTATCCATTATTGCCTGGGCCAGGATTACTGGAGCCAGCCAGCACCGGCTTCAAGGTGATTCACAAATAACTGTGTCAAAATCTCTGTGATGCTTTTCCAAAGTATCTAAGAATATGAAACTCCAAAAACACAAAATAAATACACAGCTTTCATGTCGAAACCATTTGAAGATCAAGAGGAAAGCTTTTCTTCCAGCTTATAAAACCATGGATCCTTATTATAACTAAAAGCACATAAACAGTGTCAACACTTACAGGGATTGTTACTTCCTCTTTCAGATCCCAAAATAGTGCTATCAAAAAAAAAAGATGCTGGTTAACAAATGTTCTTCCCTCCTTTTTTGGAATGGCTGGCCAACAATTTACATAGCATACTTCTGGAGAAAATCACTTTTGACAAGGAACTGTCATGACAGGAGCACAGACATACAGAGCCATCTGGTGTCACCCTTGAGACTAGGGGCAGTAACCTGACGGACACACTTGGGAATCTCATCCCTTTCTGAATTCAGAGCTCAATGGTCTCACGTTAGCCTAAGAAATGAAAGTGTTTGCTCCAAGTTACACAGGGGCCTGGGCTCTTATCTCTGCTGTAAGCAGTGTCCCATCCTTAATGCTGCTGCTTTATTAGCAGCCAGAGACAATGTAAGAAAGCAAGGTTTCATCAGCCACATCCTTCCACTGAATAAATTATTTCATGAGAATTAACTTGGGACCCTGTGAGGTGCTGAGTGAGGGCCAGAGCAGTGAAAGATGTCTGCAGCCACTCCAGACAGGAAGTCAGTGTGAATCAAACTTAGCTCACAGAGAAGAACACAGGGGATACTCCCATCATAACCTGCTGGCCTTGTCCCTCAAGCCTGAACTACTGTGTCCTGGAAGGTAGTTGGGCCCATCCACCCATGTAACAGACTTGTTGAAAGGGATATGAAATAAGGATTCTCTTGGAAAACTAAGGTAGAATGAGGAGCCTTTCCACAGGGAGAAGAGGGCTAACATCAAGCATGAAATAAAGGAGTCACTTAAGTGCAAAGGAGAGGGAGGCCTCTGGCCTCACAGGCTATATTTGAGCCCAGAAAGGAGAGGCTAACTCTGGGCCAAGAGGATGCTTAAAGCTGGCTCTAGGAGCCAGGGTGCTACCAGGTTCTCTTCATGGCACTTCATGGACCAACAAGACTTAGAGAAGATCAAGCTGAACAAGGTCAGTAAACAAGAGATGTCCAAGTGGGTGAAACTACAAAGTCCACCCAGAAATCAGAGTGTGTAGTCATGGAGGCGGGTCCTCTAACAACACTGAACATTGAGAGGGACTCTTATCAACTCCAAGGACAGCTCCCAGGCCTACTTACAGGCAGGACAAATGGAAACAGACAAGGAAACATCAGAGCAGCACTTTTATTATCAAATCAAAAAGCCTTGGCAATTGGGCCCCAGTCTCAGCCTGCCTCCAGGGCGGGCCTGCTAGCCCTCAGAGAGAGGGCTCAAAGCCTGTGGGTAGCCTACTGGGCATGCACACTCCCATCCCTACCACAACCCCCAGAGGCAGAATTTCATGTGGATTTTAAATGGTACTTAACGTCACCTAGAAATAGAAGTGGCTTTTAAAAAGAATTGGGAACATATGTATTTGAAGTAATAACATTGTCCACATTTAAAAATAAAGAGAAAAGAACTCTGTGCTGTAATTTGTGCACAGAAGAGAATCTCAGAAATCAGTAAGACCCATCATTTCATAGACAAAGCAACGGGGTCAGAGTGGCAGGTGCTGCTACCTCTGAAATGAAAAACAGACTTTTCAGACATCTGATCTTCCTGAAACTTTCTGAATGGAGCGTAAAATGCTGACACAAAAAACATAAACCCAACTGTGAGAGATTCAACCTCTGAGTTAACCTATGCCATCAAGCAGCTCAAACATACTTCTTTACCCTCCTTAAACCCAGCAAGCAAATTTGTCACGTGGGGACACCAAGCACTTGAACCCTGTGCTTCTATGGGATTTGTTTTTTTTTTTCTTTCTTTCCCCAGAAGTAAACTTCTGTAATTCTGTCCCAAAGTGGAACAAGAGTAAACAGGAAAGATCCCTCTCACATTTTAAAGTTTGCCATATTGTCCAAGGGTACACTTGATTTTTAGTTCTTTCCTGCCTCTGCCATACATGTCCTTAGCTTCCTCCAGGATGGTTTGACCTCAGCCTTTCAGGGCAACAGCCAACTAGACGATGAGCTGCTAACAGCTAGATATATTTAGCAGTTAAGAAAGGTGCTATCAGTAGACTGAAAGTATTTGGAAAGTTTAGTCGTCAGCAGATATGGCATGAATCATGTCCATGCACGAGCAGAACACTTATCTAATCACTCCCGGGATAAATGCATGACTGTCTCCAGAGCTGGTTTCTTTCAGGTTTCAGTCCCACAGTCACAGACTCCTGACTTTCCACATCACTAACCCAAGATGGGCTGGTGATGTCTCAGTGTGGAATTTCTATACCATGATCTTAATGAGCAGAAAAGGATTCTGGGAAGCTCCAGTTGATACCAAATGGCCAGCCTGGAATTCCTCTGAAACACACACTGAGGTGATGGATTCAGCAGAAGGCTGTGAAGTCAAAGTAACAGGTCCCTCACAACTGCAAACAGACTTAAAACAAAACTGAACAGGCTGGTATAAAAAAAATTTACTGCACTAAGGGTTTAATATCTAATCTTTATGTCCATGAAGTATGCAGTCTCCTATAAATATCCAATACTATTTATGTCCATAAATAATCTTTATTTTAAAGGAAAACACATAAAGAAAATCTTGCTGAGGTTCCCTGTCCACAGTGTCCACACCCACCCAGGAAGATCAAGGTCCTGTGATCTCCACAGGCCGGGCAACAAAGACCCAGAGCCTGCGAAGACTGTGCACAATTCTCTCCAGGGAAAAAGTCAACCCCATAGCCAAACTGTGCATCAAAGGGCCCACATCTATAGACTGAAAAAATAATTTAAAAAAAAGGTTTCTATCAAAATTTAAGAATGCTAAGGGGAAAGTACTGAGAGGTCCTTACAGAATCTGATGACGCTCTACACAGGGGTGTTCATTAGGCCCTGAGTACAGCTGAGTCTAGGTGTGAAGAACAGACTCAGTGTAGGAGAAGGAGAAGAAGAAGGGCTGCCCAGTGATGATGCCAGACTAGCTGCCTGGGGAATCTGAAAGTTTCCAGCAGCCAGATTTAAAAAATTAAAAAAGTACAAATGACCAGTAAATTCCTGAAAAAATGGACATCCTGAGCCATCAGGGAAATACAAAGGACAATTACAATGAGTCATTGCCCCCCCCCAAAAAAAAGGCACGAAAATGTCAGTCATTAAGGATGTGGGGAAAGTAACAATTATACACTATTAGTAGGAATAAATATAAATTTAAAAAACTAAAAACAGAACTACTGTATGGTCCAAAAAATCATTTTTGGGCAGTTATCAGAAGAAATTAATGTCAACATACATGAGAGACCCCTGCACACCCATGTTAGGAAATAGCCTAGGTGACCAATCACGTACGAATGGATAAATGGAAATTGTTACATCTACCCAACCACGTTTCACTTAGTCATTATAAAATGAAATCATTTAATTTTCAGAAAAATGGGCAAATCAGATTAAGCAAAGTAAGGTCAGATTGACAAAGACAAATGTAGTTTATTTTCTCTCATTTTTAGAGCCTAGGTTAAAAAAAAAAATCCATGATGCTAGAAGGAGGTCTATTTGAAAGAGACAGGGGTCTAGTGGAAGGGGCAGGTAACAGAGAGTAACGGGGAGGTACATTATTTGCAGGTACAAAATACAATGAACCCCATTATTCTGCATAATTAATACATGCGAATAAAAGTTTCAGAAATGTGAGAGGTAAAACTTATTTTGATAATATATTTCATTTGGGGGGGCTGGAAGATGGCTCGAGGGTTAAAGGCACTTGCTTGCGAAGCCTGATGGCCTGAGTCAGATTCCTTAGTATCCATGGAAAGCCAGATACAGACCACATGTGTCTGGATTTTGTATGAAGTGGCATTAGGCCTTGGTGTACTCATTCTCAGTATCTCTCTCTCTTCTTCTTTTCTTAAATAAATACTTTAAAAACATATATAAATTTTTAACCCACCATATGCAAAGTATTATCAGCTCAATATATAATCAATATTAAAACTGAGACAATTTATTTAGTTTGTAATAATACTCTATCTTCAAAACTTTTAGTATCCACATTACAAACTATCCACAGCTCCAAGGACAAGCGGTTACCATATGGGACAGAACATTTAATAATTATGCAGCTTGGTGGTCAGGAAGGGAATTTCTACAATCAGTGATAATTCAGGCAAAGTGTATTCATCAAGGTATACCATGAATACTCTCTCCCTACCTGAAAAGGGGAGGTAAGGGCAGATTAGACAGAAACAAAATAAACCTGCATTAGCTTCCATCAGACAAAATTTTACAATTTTCCTCTAGGCATGAGTCCTCTTTATAAAATTGTATAAAACAAGCATGGTCTTAAAAAAATCACATAGAATTTTCTGAAAAAAATAGGACAAAGAAAACCCAAAACTATTAAACAGCCTTTAGAATTTCAATGACAACACCTTAAGTATATAAAGCTACCCTCCAGAAAAGAGTGGGTCATTTGCATAAACTGCAAGAAAGTATAGTAAAGCCAACCAGCCTGCATTTATAAGTCAGGTCCAAGGAAAGCACCTGAAGCAGAGCAAAAAGACAGAGAATCCGACAAGAAGGAAGTCAGGTGTCAATGTGTAGCAGTAACATCCTGAGCGTGATGGCATTCCGACTAGGGAAATGAATCCTAGCTCATTTCCATTCGGTTTCAAGACTGCATGTACACTGCAAATTATTTTTTCACTGGTCCTCAGACCATCAGTACAGAAACAAATAGTCCATAGGAAAAGTTATGTAATTATATATATTTAATGGTGAGTTCCTTGAGCTACTTGTATTTACTACTAAATTGTCCTAACAACTGGTGAACAAAAAAAAAAATGGGAATTTAAATTATACCCTATCCTTTAAATTCTACACCATAGAGCTATAAAAAATTTTTATAATGACTCACTTTTCATATGATAGCTCGTATTAACTTGGCTTGGTTTGGTGTCAATAAAATACTTAGTTAGATTCCTATGCCATGAGAGATTTTAGTTATGAGGCCTTTAAATTTTGAAGATCTCAGTGTATTATTAATATACTATGATCTTAGGCACAGTGTAACCAATGGCACAACCTGATCAGCCTCCTAAAAAAACATTGTGCTGCTTGCCTTTAATCCTCAAACTCTGGAGACAGAGGTGGTAAGAGGATCGCCATGAGTTTGAAGCCAGCCTGGAACTACAGAGTGAGTTCTAGGTCAGGCTGGGCTAGAGTGAGACACTGCCTTGAAAAACAAAACAGATCAAAAAAATAAAATAAAAACAAAAATAATCATTCTACATCTAAATTGCAGGTTATCTACAGAATAGAAAACACATATTTGAAAATTGAAAAGTGTCTGACCACAAACAGTAGTAAGGTTCAGTTCTTAAAAATATTTGTCAAACAATGTGTAGTCACCTAATGGTTCTCAAACTTTTTCCTTCTCAAATCACTGAGAGGATACAATACAACCCTACCAGTCCCAGAGATTAACAGTGTTTCAGTGACACCCCTGCCCACCATATTTAGTGAAATTCACTGAGCCAAGAGCCTTGCAGAGAACTAGGGGTAGAGCTCAGTGGTAGAATCTCAGCTTTCCATGCACAGGGCTCTGGCTTCCATTCCCAACATTATAAGATGGAGAGAAGGAAGGAAGAAGGAACAGTGGGGGGTGCTTGGAGTCTTCAATATTCATTTGAGTCCAGGAAACCAAAGAGTTACTCCTAACCTTGTGTTGTGGTCAGCTTTCTAGTTGCTGCACAGAAAGAACCCAAACAAAAGCGGCTTGTGGAGGAATGGATTTATTTGGCTTACGGACTGGAGGGGAGACTCCATCCTGGCAGGGAAAACGATGGCATGAGCAGAGGGCTGGACATCACCTCTGCCACAGCACTGCAAACAGCGGCAGGAAGGTGTGCCAAAAACTGGCAAGGGGAAGCTGGCTTATAACCCCATAAGCCCGCCCCCAACAACACAACTCTAGCGAGGTTCTAATTCCCTAACTGCCATCAGCTGAGGATCGATTACCTAGAACACATTCATTTGTTTGTGGGGGACACCTGGATCAAACCATGACACCTTGCATCTTGGAATGGACATTATGGCTAAGTCATTTCATGGGAGAGAATTCTGTTAAAGCCTCCCCAGCTCACTAGGTACCACAGCACTGCTCTCCTAAGAAGTGCCATGTGGGAAGGAAGCATGAATCATTTCCTTTTAACTTCTTCCATGCTCTTCAGACCCTCCAAAATGAGAGGAGGAATGTTCCCCAGGCTCTCTGGAGATTGGCTACTTCAACAGCCATCGGTGACTTGGAAGATGAAATCACACCAGTCACTCAGTGGTTCTCTAGGACAAAGCTTCCCCTCATCCCTGGTGTAGAGAAATGCCTGATCCCAGGCCTCCTGCAGTTCAGTCCTGGGATAACCAGCAAGATGCCTGCAGCCTGCATGGGAGCCACACCCAAGCCACCACACCAATTAACCACAGGCCTGCTTTCAGACATGTCCAGAATACTGACTCAGTGAACCAATGCTAAAAATATTGCTTCCGTTCACACAAACATGCTTATGTGAATTAGAATTTTCGAAACTTTTTTGAGTGACAGAACAAGGGAGACAGCTGAACTTTACTTCACCTTGCTCTATGTGGTCTAGATAGATCAACATGTATCAAGAAAACAAGGAGAGTCAATAAATCGCATAAAATTTTAATAATGTATTTTTATTAGGTCAGTCAGGTTTGTCACATTATGCCATCTATCACATTGGTGCTAAAGAGTGATAATAATTGTTTGCTTATTTAATTCTGTGGTTCTCAGCCGGGGACAATTGCCCTATAGTTAACATTTGACAGGCTTTGGAAACAGATTTGGTTATTACAACTGGAGCATCTGATGGGTGGCAAAGGTCAAGGGCTCTGCCGTGCGCAGTACAGTCCCACCACATATTAATTTAATAACACGGTTAAAATGTCAATAGTGCCAAAGTTGAGAAACACTGGTTTAATGTCTTCCACAGGAATGTGAACTTTTTATTTCATAGTGCTCAGCATTGATAAGTTAAAAAGTACAGCTTGTTAGAAGGAGACCCCCAAGGGAACACAGACAGACCCCAATCATCAAAGAGTTTCTGGAACAGATAGCTTTGGAACCTAAGTAACTATAACAACGAAAATCATACCACATTTACATAGTGCCTTAAATTTACTAAAATCCTTGGCTTGTTTTCTCATCAGACTCTGTCTCGTTCTGAATATCTTTCAATGAACCACACTGGATCAAGATGCATGGAATTTAGTTTAATAGCTCCTTTAGTATGGAGTCATTTTCCACCATAGACGTCGCGTAGAAGAATAGCCAGCTACATGCCTATTTTCGAAACAAAATCTCAGTAGACCAGAGTAAACAAAAAGGCACCAAAGGTCCTTGACATTCAAGGTTTTTTATGAACCCAATCAATAGCTGCCATTCCACTGTGTGTGTCTTTGATGCCGAGCACAGCATCGGTGTGACAGACACAGTGATGTCTGAACACTCGGTGCCCAAGGAGCTCGGTGGGAACTGACTCAGTGATTAGAACTAGAGGCGACCAAGTTCCCTGAAGAGTTAATTCTGGTCATTGCAAAGCCATAGATGCCTATTTTATGTAATGAGCACCCGTCTTGGTGTGAAGGGAGAACAGTGCCTGTCTTTTGAATCCTAGATTACTCAATTTTGTAGGCAGAGTAGGGTTCATCAACAGCCTCTTCTGCCACAAATGTGCCTGCAACCTGGTTTTGTCTTCTCCCTCCCTCACAAATCACAATGTAGTTGAGATAAATCTCTGAACTTTTGAAGGTTGAGAAGAGGCTTGCTTATCATGCTCAATTTTTCCTACTGATATTTAATATTCCCTTCAAATGAAAATTGACTGTCACCACGAAAAAGGAAAGCAATGACACAGGAAGTACAACTGAGCCATCCCCTACTTGTAAAACCAAGTCCTTCTAATTAAGATTAACTGAGGTTGGAGTTACCCACCTCAAAGGAAGAAAGCTAACCCATAAAGGGCAGGCACATGATCCAAAGGAAATATGGCTATGGGAAAAAATAAAGGCTGGGACAGACGTCTCACATAGACCTTCCAGGCTGCCACCTGGCCCTGCATGCCCGAAAGGGACTCGAATGGTCGCCATGCGATGCCTTCCTCACACACTGACCCTGAGAGCTCAGAGACTTGAAGTGTGCCGAGGATCCCACAGAGAAGGGCTCCAGGCTGTACCGAGGGGTGTGGAGCCAAAATGTCATCAGATCAGATCTGCCAAACTTGCACTGCTCAAGTGTGCACCCTTACGTGAATTACACAGGCGTGAGTGCCAATCCTGCTTTGTGGAACATGGGTTTAACAAGCGCTGACCTTTTTGTTTGTTCCGTCTTGTGTTGCTTTTAAGATGAAAGCGACTGAAAAGTGACAGTGACAGACCTAAACGGAATCCTGGCAGTCACGCAGAGCAAACCTGCACTTTACACTCAGGAAACGGCATCCAGAGACACTACTAAACATGGAAAGGCTCTCTGGAGTTAAGCCCAACTTAAAACCCAAGCTTCTTTTCTTAATATCTGATTGATTTATTTATGAGGGAGAGAGAAAGAGAGAGAATGAGCCTCCAGCCACTGGGAACGAACTCCAGACACATTGCCACCTTGTGCATTTGGCTTTTTTTCTGCAGAATCAAACCTGGGTCCTGAGGCTTTGCAGGCAAATACCTTAACTGCAGAGCCATCTCTCCAGCACAAAACCTGAGCTTCTTCACTCCTAGGCTGTCATTTGTTCTTGTTTGTTAGGCTGGCTGCTCGATCCTCTAAATAACATGCTTAACCCCGGGTGAGGGGAATGACATGTACTGGCACCTAAGAGCTTTGTCTGACTTAATTTATTAAAAATAAAAATACAAAGGTGATGTGGTAACTCCATCTGTATTTAAATAATATCTACCCTCTTACCAACTGTAGGGCAACATCAATAATTTCCATTTTCTCTAGTCAGTGCTTTCCCTCAATGACACATTTCTAGCCATACCATAAAACAGAATCTTTCAGAAGTTGTCTCCATGAATACTAATGTCCACATACATCTATGTTCAAGGATAGGCAGGACTTTGAGATCGAAAGGAAAGGAAGAAAGAACAGAAGTGCAATAGGAAAGTGGAGTTAAGAACACGTGCTGGCTTTGCCCCAAAAACACCTGTGACTCAGCTGGGCAACAGGCCATCTGTTATTTTTGAAATATAGGTGTCAACACTGATCTTCGTGGTCCTAATGTAATTTGATAATCAAAAAAATTCATCAACGGGCTGGAGAGATGGCTTAGCGGTTAAGGGACTTGCCTCTAGTGCCTAAGGTCCCAAGTTCAATTCCCCAGTATCCATATAAGCCAGACCCACAAGGTGGTGGCCCTGGTGAGCAATCTCTCTCTCTCTCTCTCTCTCTCTCTCTGTCTCTGCTTAATAAAGAAAAAAATTTAAATCCTTTAAAAAAATTCATCAACCAGCCCAGAGTGGTGGTGCACGCCTTTAGTCCCAGCACTTGGGAGGCAGAGGTAGGAGGATCACCATGAGTTCAAGGCCAACCTGAGACTACATAGTGAATTCCAGGTCAGCCTGGTCTTAGAGTGAGACCTTACAACGAAAAACAAAACAAACAAAAAAATTCATCAACCAATCAA